>JARHVA010000128.1:4737500-4740000 GCA_037957365.1 Torreya grandis | reverse complement strand
AACTCAAACACAGAGTTGTTGTTCACCTCCAACTAGTCAGTAACAATATTGCCAGTACCAAGTACTCAAAAGTACTTCAAGTAGATCTCCCATGAACTTGCAACAACTTGAAACTCAAATGATCTTACTTACCATGTAGAACTTCTTCCTAATCTTGCAACAACCTGTAGATCACTTGTTCTTACAATTGGAAGGATCTACCTTGCCTTCCTCTATTGCTCTAATTACAATACATGCCAATGAGTCTATAATTAGATCTCATACTAAAAAATAACTTAGACTTCTAATTTACAATAATTAGACATGCAACTCAAGACTCGAAATAGTCTTTACATGCAAAAAATTGGTTCAACAAACTAATTATTCATGCAATGAATAGTTTTGGAACCACACAGGCGACCGACATCGGTCCCTGTCTGCCTGGAGGTGATCGATGTCGACCGACCCCTGATCGATGTCAGTTGCCTTCCTATCCACCACTGACCAACATCAGTCAACCTAACTGACACCGGTGACTGTGACACTCAGCAACTCCTCCATATCTACATACAGTGAAGCTTTTAGCTCCATAACCTAATAATCTCCCACTTGGAGATAAATAGTTGCACCTATACTTGTACCTATACATCATCTAGTTTGTTTCTTGGCTTTGTATCCCTCTTCAAGATCACTCTTAAAGACCAACCACCATAAATCTTGCGGTGCACCTCCTATCATCTAAATCACCTTGCCACATCCGATTCTACAAACCCATGTAGAGAAGTGCTTGACCCTGCATAGCATGTATACATGTTGTTGGTCCCTCTCAGATATTTGAAAATCCACTAAACTATCCTCTAGTGCTTCTTTCTCGGATTGGCTCCAAACTTGCTGACAACTCCCACTGCTTGAGAAATATTAGGTTTAGTACACATGTACTCAGCCTCATCATGTGAATCAAGACACTATTCATAAAACTGTCCAACCATCAGCGTGTTAACCGGTTTCACACAATCATCTAGAGACAAAATCAACCTGTGACCTTCCATGTCTCTAGAACACACTCATGCCAAAGAATCTTGCTGCTCCTAGATTCCTTATGACACACCTCTGAACTAACTTTACCTTTAGTTTAGCAACTCCTTGCATATATGACCCTGCAACAAGCACAACATATAGTAATAGGATAATGTAGCTAATATTATCCAACTTGGTGAAGAAAATACAATGGTTAAACCTCCATTGTCCTGCAGCTTACTCAAGACCATATACCCTGGCCTTTCATCTCACGTGTCCATTCCTACTCTTCTTTATCCTAAAAATCCATTCATCTCTCATTACTTTCTTTCAGCTGACAACTCTAACAAAAAACTCCCATTTGGTTCTTCTCTAAGGAATCACATTCCTCATCCATGCCAAGCTCCCACTAGTTCCTAGATTCTACCTACTCTGCTTCTTTAATAACTTCCTGGTTCTTGACCATCAGTGAGCAACAAGTAGTGTAAAGAAGGGAAATGATGAATTTGAGGCTTACTTACCCTTTTAGTCTTCCATATAGGTGCTTGAGACTCCTTGATAGCTTGTTGTCTATCCAAAATCCATCTCAGTGACCGATGTCAGTCACATCTTAGTCTGCACCTGATCAACGTTGGTTCCATGTGACTACCTCATCATCGACATCAGTTCCCCTGATTGATGCTGGTGTTTATTTGTCTGAAGTCACCGATGTCAGGCTGCACATAGACGATGTTGGTCCCTGTCTAGATGCCGATGTCATTTTTCTAACTAGCATCAATCTCTGTGTTTTACTTGTGAGCGATGACTTTTATCTGTGAGCTCCTTTTGGATCAAAACCCTTTCCATATCAACCTTGCTCTACTTAGAATTGTTCATCCCCTTGAGCTAATCTCTATTCATCATCTTCTCCTTGAAAATCAAGGCTTTCATGTTCTTGTCATGAACATCAGATTTCTCAAGAAACATCACTTTCTTCTTTTGTCTATAGAAATCTTGATCCATGCTTTTTAAATCTGAAAGCATACCCTTTGACTCAAGAACATGCATCCCCTTCTTATTCATGTGACCAAGCCTATTAAGCCACATCTTCGAATCTACAGCTGAAGTAGATAAACCAGAAGGAGAATCAGTAATACATGTAGATAGATAAAGCGTACCTACTTTCTTACCTCTTGATACAAAAAGTGCACCCTGGAAACTTTCCAAGAGTCTGCTGTGAGAGTTATTGTGCAACCCTCATCACCCAACTTTCCAACAAAAATCAAATTCCACTTCAGGACTGGGACATGCATGACCTCCTTCAACACGCATGTGTTGCCCATCTGCAATTTTAGCTTCACTTTCCCTTTGCCAACCATTTGACAAGGCTTACCATCCCTTAAATAAATTTCTCCAAAGTCTCCCTAGACATATTCATGAAAAAATTCTCTATTTGGCGATGCATGGAAAGAGGCACCAGAATCTAAAACCTAAGATTCTACTTTATCCAAGGAACATACCAGAG
>JARHVA010000128.1:4660000-4732500 GCA_037957365.1 Torreya grandis | reverse complement strand
ATAACGATTATGAAATCCATCAAGACATCATAATGTTTTACTATTTAGCCAAATATAATAAGGCAATGATATAAGTAAACACAACCAAATTAATTTTTTAATCCAAATAACATAAGTTACACAAGATCACAAAACACAGTGAAATCACTCAAACAATCACACAATCATCAACATTAATCACAATTATACCAGAAATCATACTAACAATCATCTAAAGAAAAAGTACACAAAATATGTTATGCTAAGTGGTGTGTGTAAGAGTTTCCAGTTTCACTCTCTATCGACCCCCAACGTCTCTATCTAACCACTCTCTCTAATGATACTCTCCCTCTATCATGATCTAAGGGAAGAATCTATCCTACATCCACCTCATGTCAATGAAGGTAGTTATCATGTAACATCATAAAATAATGGTGTATAATAACCAAACATGATATCAAAGTACAAAATATAAAGTACCGCTAACTCATAACATCTAATAATGTAATTTAAGCAACACAAACTATCCCATAATCATCATATGTCATAAATATTAATTAAATATGAGTTAATCAACTAATCAACTATAATAACCCATAAATTTAACAAGTTATTTGGCTTAGAGAGAAATCAGGATGTGACAATTTTCTCCTTTTCCCTTCCAGTAGCGAACCTTTTCACAATATGATTATTACTATTTTAAATGTTTTTATATTGATACATATTGTATATTTTTTATTTTATTATATAATTATATATATTATGTGTTTTGTGTGTGTTCTACTTTTATTATTATATAGTTTTAAATACTTATTGGTAGGATTTGTTATTAGTTGTAGAATTGTATTATTATAGACTACTTATGTTTTTTTTTGTTATCAGTCCATATGAAGCTTTTATTGATGAGTTTTTACTATGTTTCTAAATGTTTCCCACCTTTTCCCTCCTCATTCCTCTCTCTTATCTCTCTCCCCCAATTTTACTTCTTTTAATTTCTTGGGCCATGTATTTTTTATGTGGTCATGCCTTTTGGACTAAATAATTCAAGAGCCACTTATCAAAGGGTTATGATTCATATCTTCAATTATTATATGAATGATTTTTTATAATATTATGCATATGGCATATTGTAAAATCCTAATAAAGGAAAAAACAATGTGCACCATTTAATAAAAATATTTGAAAAAATCGAGGCAATATTTGGTGAGAATAAATCTTAGGAAATGTGTATTTGGTGTTACCACAATAAAATTGTCAAGTTTTATTATTTCTAGAAGAGAAATAAAATCAGATCCAAAGAAATTACAATAAATTATTGAAATATCTCCTCTTAATAGTCTTAATAAACTAGTAAGTTTACAAGGAAACATTCAAGCTATTAGAATATTTGTTGCTCAATTAATAGATAAAATCCAACTATTTTCAAGATTATTAAGGAAAGATACCAACTTTGAATGGTATAAAAACTTCCAAATCGATTTTGATGTAATTAAATATCTATCCAACCATCTAGTTAAGATGTCGTTCATCCCAATTTGGTCATATTATATATATATATATATATATATATATATATATATATATATATATATATATATATATATATATATATATATATATATATATATATATATATTTATATTTATATATATATATATATATATATATATATATATATATATATATATATATATATATATATATATATATATATATATATATATATATATATATATATATATGTTATGAAACATCCTTTAGGAAATTTTATTGACATCATGATGATGATAAAAAAGCGAGGGAAATTTATTACATCAAAATAACCTTGGTATATTTTGATAAAAATTATAACTCAGAGAAAAAGTTATGTTGGGTTAATATGTTTTCACATGTAAAATCTTAGACATTATAAGATTAATAAAGAAACATGTGTTATTGTAATGGTTGGTCATTTGAATTACATGATATATAAGCCTTATTTTACCAAGGGAAAATGGTCAAGTGGGTCAAGTTATTTATGGAGTTTGATCTTAATTTAGTGTCACAACAATCGACTAAAGGGAAGGTTATTGTAGATTAGTTAATTGAGGGTCCTTTACTATACAACACTTGTATAGTGACAATTTTTTAGATGATTCTTTTATGCACACCAATGAGAAAAAAAAATGAAGAATGTAATTTGGTGGGTCCAAATGTGGGGGATATAAAATGATAGTAAGAGTTGTGAGTATATTGACATATGAATCCACATGCAAATTGATTGATTACATCTTAACTAAAAATTTAATGTTTGAGGGGATTGATTACATATAATTTCATACATAATTATGGAATTTACTTGATTGATTAGATAAGGTGTAAATGAGCCCCAATTCAAGCTAATTGGTTACAATTAGGTTCATGGGGATTAATTAATCCTAAGTAAATCTTCCAATTGAAATATTTACTTGATTGATTTAATCAACACATACTTAGGTATAATCAAGCCCTAATCATATTAATTGGTGCTAATTAGGTCCATAGGACGCAATTATCCCAACTCATATATTTGATTGAAAAAAATATAGGTTAATTCAATCAAGATCCATATTAGGGGTATTCATACATGAATGTGCTAATGTATTGATTAGTTCAAATAAGAACCAAATAAAGGGTAATTAAACATGAATGTGTTAATTAGTCATATACATTTAAGCTAGTAACATCCCCTTAAGATAGTCATGTCCCCTTAAGAAGGTTATAATCATATGGATCCTCAAGACCCAATGTATATTAACTAGTTGTGATTAGGTTTGTAGATCTCGAATAGTTCTAACTACACATCTTATTTACCTAATTACTTGATTGGTTTAATTAGGTCAATAATTGAGGTTAATCAAGCCATCATTCATGCCAATTAGTTATAATTAGGTTTGAAGGGATCACCTAGCCCTAATTTCACACATAACTGACTAAATTAATAAATATATTTTATTATTCATGTAATTTAGATTAATTGAGCCCTAAATTCATTATAATTAGTTTAACAAGGCTCAATTATCCCCATTTGAGCTCTTGACTAACCAATTTACTCAATTGGTTCAATCATTTCACATTAATTAGTGAAATGAGGTTTGAGGAGTTTGATTATCCCCAATCACATTGAATTGATTGAACTAATTACTAGATTATTTCAATAAAATATGAAAATTTTAGTTAATCAATCCCTTGTTCATGATAAATGGTTATTAAAATGAATTTTATCAAAGAAGTTCCCATTTATGTGTGATATGAGAAATGAATGTGGATTTGGGGTGAAGTGCACTTAATTAAATATCATTTGTCATTGTTCAATGTTTTTACATTGTTTTGCAACTTAAAAACCCATAATTAGGTGTGAGTTAAGCAATGAAAGTGGATTTGGGGAAAATCACACATAATTGAGCATTATTTATTATTAATTCATGTTTATATGTCACTATTGGACCTATAATGACTAAAAATGCCCCAATTAACTATGAGCAAAGAAATGAAGGTGAATTTGTGAAAAAAACACACATAATTAGGCACTATTTGTCATTATTTCATGTTCGTAAGTCATTATTAAACTAAAAAAGTAACTAATTACATGCAATATAATAAATCAAGGTTCATTTAGGTCAAATCAAACATATAATTGAATGATAAGTGTCATTATTTCATGTTTTTATGTTGTTATAACATTATATTTAATCATTTAAGGCCCTAATTACATGTATTATGATAAATGAAAAAGGATTTTAGGCAAAGAGAACATAATTGATAACCATTTGTTGTTATTTATCGTTCACATGTCGTATGATTGGACAAAATTTGACAAAATAAGACTTGAATTATGTTTGATCAAATAAATTAAGATACATTTAGGTTAAAGCAGACATAATTGAACACTATTTTTCATTATTTTATGTTTTATGATAATAAATTTGAGGGAAAAAACGTGAATAAGGACCCATTAGGTTTGATAAGAAAAATGAAGGTAGATTTGGAGATAATCACACATGATAGATCACTATTTATTATTATTCCTTTTTTTATGACATTTTGTTATAAAATTTGATTAAAAAGACCTAAGTTAGGTGTGATAGGGAAAATAAAGTTGGATTTTGTGAAAAGAACACATAATAGAGCACCATTTTTCATTGTTAAATATTTTTAGGACATTATTTGAGAAAAATCTAGTAAACAGTTCCCTTAATAAGTGTAATGGGAGAAATGAAAGTAGAACTATAACTCCATCTAAAACTCCCCTTGTATATCCCATCAACATATTCTTTTTACTTATCAACATATTCTCATCAACCTATATTGATATCTTTCCATAAACATTTTCTTTGCTTAGATTCATTACATATTTTGGCTTCTCATTAATGTGTTTCTTCTTTTGTTTCTTTCCCTTTTGTGTTTCTTCTATATTTTTGTTTCTTTCCAAGCTGCACAATGATGTCTCCTTTTATCCTTTTTTTATTGGAACACATTTTTATGTATCAATTAATCAAAAATTGGAAAAGTACATATGTTTTCAATAAAAGGTATCTAGTTGGTATTGATAGCCTGATATCCACAAAAACTATAAATATGGCTCAAAAATCAAATAATTACATTGGATAAACATGGATATACAATATGATTAAAAATTAACATAGAAAAACACTAAGATAAGTATGGAAATAATACACAGACAACAACACTAAAATTAGATGGTGTTAGATCACCCTTGGGAGGAATATTAGCCAAGAAGAAGGATCTCCTAAATTAGTATTTATGACAACCCACGCATCTTGAGTATTCTCTAGAAGATCCAAAAATACCATAATTCCCCACATAGGAGGTAGAGGCATCATAACACATATCTTATCACCACCTTGTACTTGTGAAGACCAATGAGATGGTACAATATATGTTTTTTCATGTAGTGACACTCCAACCAACCAACCCCCCCATAAGGAGGATGGGAGGATAAGAGGATATGTGAGTGGTTCTACCATTGTCTATAAACTGAAAGAGGAGAAACATGCAAAGGCCAATCTAGATGAATTATGCTCAAGATGATATGGGTCAAGTATTTATATAAATTTATCCCTTTTTTAGAAGATATTTATCCTATAAGTCTTAAAATTACCATGATTCATGGGAGCTTGGATTTGCATGAGGTTATTTCCCACATGTTTGGGGTTGTTTATTAATAATTATTATATATGGGAGTAATTTCAACAAATTCATCTTATACTCTTTATGGTCTTTATCCTTAAGGGTGGAATTTATATTTTCTTAGTTTAGATCTATTGTTGGCCTTATTAGTATGAAGAAGAGTTTTTTCCATCGTATTGGTGTAATCCATGTTGTTATATGATTAGGTTAAGGGAGACCATGGTGTTGTCTTTACTTGTGTATAATTAATGTATTCCATTTAGTATGAGAGGATAGTGGATCTAGAAATCAAGTGATGTTTGAAAAATTTATATTAAAATAGGATTGAGATTAATAGCTAAAATAATGTGAAAATACCCCAATCATTAGTTGGATAAGATTAAAGTAGGGTTCACCAAAATGTACATAAGCTAAAATATGCATCTAATGTAAGGATCTTATATGATGGGAAAATGGTAAAATATTCTTATAGATCTAAAAAAAACATAATATGTCAGTACACAAAGTGGTACAGGGATATGTTAACGGGCCATGTGCACAAAAGGATGTAAAGGATCTAAAATAGGAATCTACATGAATATCCAATGAGAAATAAGGTGAAACACCTTACTAAATCTAGGGTGTCATTAGATGGTAAGCAATATCTACAAGTAACTAATATTATATTAGGTGGTAACCATTAACTATCTAAGTTTATGGTTGCAAAGTGAAGTAAAATGTGGTAAGTAAGAGCTATGAATGATAATAATGTAAAAGATAGTGATAATGTAACAAAAATATGTTAATATATACTATTTAATACATGAGACAAAATAATCATCTAATAACATTAACTAAAGTAAAAAACAAAGGGTATGGGATAGAGATACTTACCTTGGGTTGCCTTTTCAATGTATTAATCCCCCCTTTGACTTGTAACACTTTGTGAGAGATTGTTTTAGGTGAATTCTATATGTATGGTAGAATACCTAAAAGAACCAAAATTGGGGACTCCAAAGACTATGGTGGACCTTCATGGTAAAACTCCTATTCTTAATATCTTCAAAGAACCTATGTTAACTTGTCTTCTTTGGTGTAACCTCCTATTAACCATAATTCTTATTTTTCATAATTTATATTTTCAGGCACAAGTAGAGAAGATTAAATGTTCATTATTTGGGAAATGACAAAATAAAACCCCATAAATATATATGTAAACCCTAAAATTTAGAACTTATTTTAGTCAATTTTGTCTTCTCAAATGATGGCATATGAATATTTTTATAGGCAACCAAATCAATGAAATCAGATAAAATGGGACCTATAACATGAAAAGGAAAAGGAGGGTCATAATGGGGGAGCAAGAACCTAGGTGGATAGATAAGTTTATTTCATGAAGATCTAAAGGTGGTAGTAGGAAAAATATTGCATGATAAAATATCTCTCAATCTTCCATGAATTAGCCCACTTGATCTTGTTTTACTCCTTAATATATATAATTAGGGAATTTATAAGATAAATTGTTATTAAATTAAACAAATGTGTATAGACAAAGTGTTGAGCACTTTTTAAATATATCATAGGCATTGTTCCAATTCTTTTACTAAAAATAAGGATGTCATCAAGGTGAACAATTAATGAGTAGTGAATAGACACAACATGTCATTCATCATTCACATGAATTTTTTTTGTGCATTAATTAAGCTAAAGGGCATAACCAACTAGTCAAACAAACCTTCCTTCGATTTTAAGGTGGTCTTCTAGATGTCTTGGGATTCATCAAGAATTTTTAGGTAACGTAATTTAAGATCAATGTTTGTAAAGATTTTGATGTTGTTTAATTTTCCATTAGAACTTGTATCATGTGAAGAGGATAGTGTTTCTTCACAATGATCTTATTAAAATATTTGTAATCGATGTACAAATTCCATGTGTTCTCTTTTTTTTAGTATAAGCACATTCAAACTACCACAAGGTGAAGAGATGGGTATTATGTGTCCTTTATCCACATGTTCATTAATATAACTAATTATCTCCTCATTATCAATTAATGATCAACCATATAGAGAGGAATTAGGAAGAGATGGTCATAGGATCAAGTAGATAGGATGTTTTATCATGCAATGCTTTGAAACTCTAGTGGGTGATATAACTATATCCTTGTATTCTAATAATAATTTATTCAAATATTATTTTTGTTATGAAGAAGATATGATTTTGAGCTACAAATATGTTCTTTTGTTTAGGTCTCATGATCAAGAGTAAAAACTTTTTACTAGAGTTAATTATTTTCTTACATTGATTGGATCCAATAAGCAATATCTTAAGAAATACTTCTCTAATAAGTTTTTTATATTTACTAACATTTATGATAACATTTTTGAGATTTAAATAGTAAATTTCATGGTAATGAAAATTATTTGGTTTCCATATAAAAACTCTACATACCTCCATTTTGGAGGTGTCACGAAAGACTACATCTTAAAAATGATTCATCTTATACACTAGATGACATTAATGACCGATGTGAATTAATAAACCTAAGTTCAACCATCCAATAGCATGTGATTTTTGGTTGAATCATTAGTGTAAAATTCAATATATAAATTGCATCAAGTGAGATTAATTTCTTCTTACTACCATTGTCAACAATAAAGTGTACAACATTTTTACTTAGTAGAATTTGAGAATGGAACAAGATTAAACTTCTTATTGGTTTGAATTGAAATATCAAGACATGTTTGAAGTACCTACTATAACATTATCTCATATTTCATGATTTTCTTACTATTTTCTTATGTCATGGGGGTATAACTTGTTTTCTCTATCTATGCAAGCAACTCTTACTTGACATAACATTATTTTTTGGAGTGACTATTATAATTTTGTATTATGTATCATTTTATAGTATTGGATTGATTAATTTTATTATCTAAAGGTATGTTATTATTTTGGTAATGACATAGATTATATGTTATTTACTTAGGAAAAATACTTATTTCTAGAATTAGAATTCATATACTGTGACTTATCTTGAGTTTAACATATTCTTTCTTAGACTTTTGCTTAGATTTTACTTCAAAATTTTAGGAAAATGTGTAGTCTTCTCATAAATTAGATATATAGAAGAAATTCATGTCATTTTGGATATACATTCTAAGGCATTATATATACTTCAAAATAATATTTTCTTATGTTTCCCAAATGTTCAACCTAGAAACCAAGGTATGGAAAATATTAGTGTATTCTTGAATAGAGTAAACATGGCCTCAGAAGAGTTGTGAAAACTTAATGTAGTAATCATAATGATTTCTAATAATGTAATTAGTCTCTTTCAGGGCTTCTAAAAAGTCATTTTATGGATGTATAAATCATATGTCATCATATTCATGGGAAATTTAAAGATTTTCCTATCATTTCTTAAAAAAAAATAAACCCTTAAAATGGAAAAGGTTATCTTTTATATATCACAAAATTGATTAACCACATAATATGAAAAAATGAGAGTAAACCAACCATCTAGTGCATTTACATATATTTTTCCTTTAAACATCAATATAACAAAAATGTGCTTATACTTTATATAGGTTTTAACCATATAAGGTTCAATTTGCTGAAGTATATGAATCTAAAGGAAATATTTGAACTCATTTTATAATTTGAGCAAAGTGATCAATGATCTTCACTTCTTCTTGTATATTTTTGTTCTAAATCATCTTTTTACATCTAATTTTTTTTTTTTATCATCTTCTAAAGCATTTATAAATTCAACATCTCTAAATTTGTTTTATCTACCATCTATTGAGATCATGACAGAAGGTATGAATAAAATTAACAAGTTTCAAGACCAAGCTACATGTAAAAAAACCTCATGTGATTGAGCATACACATGTAGAGAATGATTCATATATAAAACTTCAATACCAAAAATATTGATTCAAAATAATTTCTTCTAATAATAATAATCCAAAATCAAGGAGAAGAATTGAGTAACATTACACTCAACTTTTTTTATGTGTAAAAGCCTATAATTACATAGATATTGACATATTTTCCCATGTTTTGGATTACATATAGAAAATTCTGATTTCAAAGTAAGAATATTTATAAATATAAGCCTTCTTTTGGATAAGCAACCACAACTACGTGAGATCAAATCCATCAAAGTCACCCAGTGGATGATTATAGTCCTATATGTTTGAATTTCCATGACATATATTTAGAAGGATTTTTACTTTGGTGACTGGTCTAAAAAACCATCATCCTCAATAGTTTGACAATAACCCTTTTGATACATTCAAACTTTTTAGTTCACATCTCTAAATAAATTGGGCTTTGTCGTAACCTATGTCTCCATTTTTATTTAGATTGGTAAATGATTTTAACTAAATCTATGAACCAAATCTAGAACATAAATAGGGAGCCTATTCCTTGATAAGGAATCAACCACAAAGACCTAAAAATCCACACAATCAATAATAAATTTAAAAATCCACAAAATGGACACAACTGACCTTAAGCACCCAACAAGACTTGAACCTAGGTGGGGCTGGGAATACCAACCCACTATGTTATATCCCCATTAATAAAAAACTATTTTATTCCATAATAAGTTCCATGTATAACAAGGATTGTATTAGGGATAGTATTTGATGTTTATCATGTGATTGATTCAATAGTAACATTTAATTGTGATTGAATGTTAAAACATTAAAATTGTACTCAGTTAAGTATTTTACTATGATGCATCATTATTATTATTACTACTATTTTTATGTGGCAAGGAATGTTTAATAGATATTATTATTTCATCAATTATCATTATGAAATTAGTCTTACATTTATTATTATTATTATACAAGGTACTCTTGATTTATGTGGCTATTTTACAAGTGCTTGGTTTGGCCACCAAGAGCTAGGCTTGGTTATAGGAAAAAATGATGGAAAAGGTAAGGTAAATTGTGAAAAGAGAGAGAGATAATTAGGAACCCTAGTTGACCATTGATGTCATTAACTTCAATCATTTAGTCATACTTATACTACATAATGTTATGCTCATATTAAGTAAGTCTTATATGGTTTTGATCAAAATTGATAATAACTAAAATATTGAGATAAGAAGATTGTACTATACTAAATTTTTATGGTAACATCAATAATATTAACCTAGTTTGGGTAAATTTTGTTTTATATTTTCCTATGAAAAAATTGAGTCAAAACTTGAATATCAGCTAAATAGAAAAAGTTTTTTGTTAATTTAAAGCATGAAAAGGACCAGATCCACCTTATATCAACTTGCAGTCATAACTTCTTTAGTAATCATGATAATGAATAAAGTCATGAAGCATTATTATTTTGGTAAAAAGTGGTATAAAATCCACCTTCCCAATACTTAACAATAAAAAATAGTTAATTTGGTCAGATTTTATGTTATAAAAAATAAATTGAGTTGGTGAATTAGAAAGGGATGGGTAGGAAAATACCCTAACCTCAATTCATTAAAAAATTTAACCAACAACCATGCAATTTCATTTAGTTTTTAACCATATGGTAAGAAAAAGAGATAAATGCCAATTAGGATTCAATTTTGGATAAGTTATTAGGTTGTATAGTGGAAGAGTAGGGCTTGAATGAGTTGGTAAGGAAGGAAGAGGATGAGTGAGTTCAGAGCTTGATTGTTTTTTTTCATCATACACAATCATTAAAAAGTTGACAATTATGTTTTGACATAGATTGATCCATGAATGGGTAAATATGAGGCAATATAATATCATGTGAACTACAAATATCTCAACCTTGCTATGAATAATGGAAAACATGCATTTATATAACTATCAAAATCTGTGGAATACTAGCACTTGGGAAAAGAATAAAGATAAAAAAGGAGAGGAAATATATACAGTGCATAGTGTAAAGAATTGAAAGGAAATAGAAAATAAGTTTTAAGGGGTAGTATGTAAGATAATGACAAGCTTGCATTACAAGCTAGTATATTGACAAATAATTATATTAAAACCTTAAAAATAAATTAGGGTTTCAAGTTGTGTTATAGATATGAAATATGTGTATTGTCTTTTTAAACCCAAAGGGGATTTTTCTTTGTAAGATTTTTGTATTCATGCCTAGGTTTTATTTTGTGAAGGTGCATGTATGTTATGTACAAACCTGCATTGACATTATGTAATAAACATTAACCTATATATTTTAATTTAGGCTTTGAATAGGTTAATTCAAAGATACATTTGACTCAATATTTAATTCCAAGAAGAGTATAATAGTGTGTTTGGGTAAACCCTAATCAATAACTAAATAACTTTGGAACCTTAAATAATATTAGATAGTAATAATAAGGGTATTTATAAGGTGATTACACCTTTGGAAAATATAGTGGCCTACCTAATTACAAAGGGTAAACCTATAGGCTTATGGAGGATTAAAATCTATTCCAAGTGGTAAAACATGACATTTTATCTAATAATATTGAATTCAATCTTGAGTTGAAGTGAGATATTTAGAGCCATAGTGCATTTAAGGTATAAATCATAAGGAAAACCCTAAAGGTTAAATAACAAGGGTTTATTAAACATTATATATATAAAATATTCTTTGAGCTCACTATAATATTTATAATGGAAAGGAAAATAATTCTAGGTTAATGGTCAATCAAAAATTGGTTAAGTTTTAGGTGAATAAAGAAGAAAAAAATATTGGTTACAAACAATCTGCTACAAAAATTTAAGACCTTACTTGGTAGGGACTAAAATACCTCTAGGAAAATTTATGAACTCTTGAAGATAAATTTTTTTTTGTGATAATAAGGATTATGCTATATAAAACCTATAACACTTCCAAATTCATAAAACCTTTATGATAAAAAATAACTCAAGTTGCAAACAACTATGTCACATTGTTGTTTTAATAAAATTCAAACTAATGTTAAATAAAGAGATTGTATAGTGAATCCAATTGGTTGTAAGCATTTAATAACTCCTAAAAGTACATTTAAATCTCTAATAAAATTATACAAACTTAAGCGTGTGTCTCTCTTGTCATTATTTATGTTTCTTGTTATAAAGTGTCTCCCATAACCAATCTGATGGTTAGGGTGGGTAGGGTAAAAATGTATCCATTAATAGATAGGATTATCTTGGTCAATCTAGATGTTTTTTATCCAACAATTATCTTCAAAATATTATGATTATTTGGATAAAGTTTCATTCTAGTTATTTTCCTCATGATTCAAATGTATATGCTTATACTTGTGTATTCAATCTTGATAATGTAATTGTTGTGTCTAAAACATGAAACTGCATATACAATAGTCCATAAAAGGATTTATATGGTTGTTTAGTACAACTTGAAATTGTAGGCTTTGTGAAATAATTTTATGTTCTTACATGTTTTTTACATACATCTAATAATTAGGATAAGCCTTTTTTTGTTTCATTGAGTGCATTATATTTGTTCTAAATAGTGCTAAATTGATAAATTATAAGAGGCTTAATGTATGTGCTTAATCATTTGTAGTATAATGTATCATTATATTTTTATGTTTTATTCCATAAAGATGTTCATAATAGATTGTTTTCTTATGAATAATATTTTATTTTTTATAAGAAAATTTTTACATCTTCTATGTCCAAGGTGTTATGATAATATTAATATATATTTTTTATTCAACTGGGTTGGAAGTCAAATGATATATTAT
Source organism: Torreya grandis (assembly GCA_037957365.1). NCBI lineage: Eukaryota > Viridiplantae > Streptophyta > Pinopsida > Cupressales > Taxaceae > Torreya > Torreya grandis. The sequence goes on along the minus strand of JARHVA010000128.1, from coordinate 4,719,665 downwards.
TTATTAGTCTGAATACTCAATTTTGTGTCATTATTGACAAATTCATATTTCATGAAAAATTGAGTACATCTATAGACCCTGCATTTTTATTAGATGGTTTATCATCCTTGATATTTTACATATTTTTCTTCATATGACTATGACTATCATCAATGAAGTTATTTAAAAAATATTTAAATTTCTAATTGGTATATGCTTACAAGGTTTATTGATGTATAGCTTCATGTAATCACAATTGATTTCACTTTATGTTCAATTGTTGAATCTAAATCTTAAACAAAGTATACATTATGGAAATTTATACAAAAGCTACTAGCCTTAAGTCAGTGATAAGAAAACATAGTAAAGATACTTTATCCTTGCCTAATTTGCATTTGAAACTCATTTTTATAATTGTGTTTGATGCTACTATAATTTTCCTAGTGTATACAAGTTACAAGGTTAAAATCTTACCCATTTATCTAATCATGCCTACTAGTAAATAATGTTATCATGGAAAGTTTACAGTTACAAAGTATTATTGGTATTATTCTCCTACTAATTTAATGTATCATTGTGCTTCTTAATTATCTTTATAAGGTCATACTTGTAGTAATTGTAAATGGTTTTTACTTGTATCCAATATGTGTTAAAACAAAGATTATATGAATATTGTATAGATGTCTAATAAATGATAACATTAATTAAGTTGTGGGAGAATAGGTTATTACCTATGTTCTATATCTATAAACAAAAATCTATTTTTGATATCAATGAACATTACAAAAGTAGATAAGTGGCATTCAATGTTATATATGGATAAGTTGACTTTTTCTTATTAAAGTGCCAATAAGAAAAGGATAAAAGTAAAGTGTGTTAAGCCCTGAAATTAATGAGTTGTCAATGTAAGATTTGTTCAACTATTAAACTTATGTCTTGAAATATTATACTATTAAATTATTATGTTCTTGTCATTAGAATAAAATTTGAAAGACATTATTTTATTTAAGTTTAACTTAATTTTGGTGAATTTTCAAGGAAGTACTTATAAAGTACCAAGTATTTTCCTAGGTAGAAGGGTTAAGTGTTCAATTTAGATAATATGTTTTACCACCTATCATACTATTTTTAATTTAAACATTTCAAAGGGTAATAAAATTCATAAATGGATAAGTGATCATTGACTAACTAGGAGATAATTATTATTTATTACATTATATGGGTTGTCTTTAATTTTTTTGAAGCATTTATATGGGATTAAGATAAGTTGTGTGACCTGTAATCAAAAATTTGTTAGCGAAAGGACATATATAATATTAAATATTAATTTATTAAGGAGACCATATTTGAATTTAGGTAGTGTATCAAAGACTTAAAACATGTAATAAAAAACTTTGTGAATGTAAATACAAAATTTTATCATTAGTCAAAGTTTTAAGTACCATGCAGTAATAATTTGAACATTAAATAACTATTGGTTAAAACATCTTAGACCTAAGTCATAAATTTCATAATGCATTAGTGTTTTGAATAAAATAACAAAATATATTAAAATAAATTGAAAGAAAAAAATAGATTGATTTTTAGGTGGTTAATCACTTGGTATTAGTGCTCTAGGTTTAAACGCAAGAGAACTCTCAATTAGAAAAATAATTTATTGATTTGTGTTCAACAAGAATGGTGATGACATGAAGTGGTAATGTAGTCAACACTATAAATTTTGGTAATGCCATAAATAAAATAATAATATAGGTTATGGGAAGGGATAGAGCCCAAAATCTTAAGGGAGGTCAAAACTAAGACCAAAATCAGAATTAGCAACAACAATAGGACCCTCCACCTGCACCTCCTAAAAATAATGCATAAGTCATAGTAGGCATTTTTTTAGTTCTAAAATCTCTCCAAGCTAGGATGGAAGAATAATAAAACCATTTGGATGGGTTATTGGGAAACAAAAAACCAAACCCTTTGGAAAATCAATAAGGAGAACACATGTAGGTAGAAGTAAGGAACCCTCCCATTCAAGAAGTGAACACATTTTATAATAAAACTCAAGAAGGTTCCTCTCCCAAGGTATAAGGGAAGGGAAATAAAAATTGGAAATTATTTTGAGCCTTGGATATTTAGCTTACAACAATAATTTGGGTTGCAATATATTAGCTTAAATATGTAGGATTTATTTCTATTTACCACTTGGAGAGTGATGCATTATTGTAGTGGGTTCATTTGGTAGAGATAAAACCTTATAATAAGGCCACTATCACATGGAAAAATTTTGAGAAAATAATTTAGAGGAGGTACATATTAACCAATTATAAGGAAAGGAAACAAGCTAAATTTTAACTATTATAGTAAAACAACTTGTCTATGGTTGAATATGAAACCAAAATTTTGGATATCCTTCACTTGATTATATGAGGGATGAGGAAAAGAATGTTATTGAATTAAAATTTTGGCTCAGATATGGAATGTTTATCACTCAAACTGTGCACCTATCAAATTAGAATATGGTTTAGTGAGACAATGGGATCATCCCCAAATATGTGGGATTCTCGCGCTCCTTGGGATGAACCTCTAGAGAAGGCCAAGTTAATTATATTATAAATTCTTATGATTTAGGATCAACATGCAATCCTAAAAGAGCTAAAAGGAAATCTACTTCTAATTCTAAATTTAAAAAAATGAGGGTAAAAGGAAGAAAGAATGTTAAAATGGAAATTGTGATGCACCAAGATTAGATAGAGAACCTCTACAAGGTTTGAAGAATACACGATAATTATAGAAAATGAGAAAACATTAAAAATATATAATAAATACACTACACTTTCATAAGTGATTTGTCTAAAGACATAGGACATAATACAACACTAAGAGGGATGACAAATGATCCATAAATAGTGCTCGTATAGACATGAATGTGTATAGCATATGACCTACAAGAGACATCCAATTTCTAGATAGAGGTGTGAAGGGATGGACAATAATGAGAGCGGGGACAATTACACATAGGCAAGGATCAACAAACCAAAAATACACATAGAATACAAGAATCATGAAGAAATACAAACTTAATTCTTATTAGTTGTAAGGGTCAAGAGGTAAAGGGCTCATGGAGGTTAAATTTTCATAGCATTACTATGATTAAAATTTTTTGAACCTTTTATAATGTAAGACCCAGGATTTTATGGGTAATTGGAATCCCATAAGTTATTGGTTACAATAGAGAATATATCTAAAGGAATTAAATGAATATCAGACTATGAGACACATAATATATTTGTAAACAGATAGGGATGGTCAAACTTAATTAGGACCTAGATTATATCCTCAAATCATGGAGATTATTTCCTCAAACTTGACCTTGTCATCGTGTCCCCTTATTCTCATTGGTTGTGCATCAACTAATATTTAATCACTCAATGACCAAAATTGAATTTGAAAATTTTTGTGTGTAGGAATGTGACTATAGATCTCATGGAGTTACTACCTTGGAAGATTTTGGCCTAATTCTATCATACTTTATTTCAATGTTCTTCCCTATAGAACTTCACACCATACTTATCATTAAGACACTCTTATCATGATCTTGTCATGTTAGCTGCATTTTCATTGAATTATGAAGAGTCAAGATTAATTCAATTTAATGTGACAACTATAATGTTCTCTCAAGCCATATATATAGATCAATTATGTGATCTTTGAGCCATCACACTTTGATTCTATATATCTTTATATTAATGATCTTGATGGTTAGATGGAATGACAATTTTAGGTTGGTACATTGATGACATGATGACATTCCATTCATTGCCTCATTTGTAGTTCTACCAACCCATCAGTCATCTCATCTAATGACTTGTCTCAAGTCCATTTTATAGATGCTAGGTGGTATTCACCCATTCATCATAGGTTTCAATGTCATTGGTTATGTCATCCCCTTTATTCTCCTATCAGGGTTCTACCAAGTGTCGATTAGTACTATCCTACTCATTGGGTACTCCTATCATTGTGTGTTTGGGGCCTACAACCTCCACATGGAAGGCCATCTTAGTGCTCCAGTTCCTTGGGGTATAATAGGAGGTCAGATCTTGGGGAGATTATCATTGGTTAGGTTCCTACATGTTCTAATTTTTCCATTTGGCAATTCATCAACATTCATGAGCTTTAGCTTTTTGGCTTCACTGCTACCACATACCACTTTCTCATCATTCCATGCTTTAATTTAATATAAATAGCTCTGGTATTATAAGGAGCTATGCCTCTAAGTATTTTTCACATGGCATCTCCTTGAGACCTTAGGACCTTAGTGGAATGAACTTTTAGCTTAATATTTAATGATCCCATCCTTCTATGGATCTATAGTTTCTACTACCTCCACACTTTTGAAGTCTTTTTAAGACTTAGAAACTTTTAAAAAGATTTCACCTCTGACTCATCCTTCACACATCTTGCCTTCATAAATTCTACCATCACAATTTTTTTCATTCTTCACAAAAAATTTTATGGATCTTTGTGCTCACAAAAGTTTTGAAGAATTAAGCCTTTAGATTTTGTATTATCATGATTTTTATTATTGCCACTATCTTCGAAAAAGTTGTTTCCATGAATTTTGTCATCATGACATTTCTTATAAAGACCTAAGTCTTCAAAAAAGTTGTTGACGCTTTAGCTTTTGAAACTTTTGTTTGGGCCCCTATCTTTTGCAATTTATACTTCACAACTTTGATCTAGGCATTGGTCTTCAGAAATTTTATTCGAAATAAAAGTTTTCACTAGTCTTTTCACAATTTTTCCAAAGAATAAAAACTTTGAAAATTTTTTATGAAGTCTTCATAACTTTTGTTTTTGCATATTTTGTCATATATTTTTTTAGAACGATTATTCTAAATACCTAAAACCTTTACTGAAGAGTAAAACACTTAGACAAATCTTTTGAAGTCTTTGGGATTTGTGTAGACTCTCCTTCGCATAAAAATTTGACTCATTTTTTGTGAAGACCAATTATTTTCCAAAAAGTGTTAAGGCCAACTTTGAAAACATACTAATATTTAGCCTTTTATCAAACTTCAATTGAACATTGAAAACCTGTATGACTGTTAAATCCTAAACTAAAATCAGAGTTTATTCCTCCATGGTGACCAAAAATGGTCAACAATAATCATGTGTGACATGAATCTTTGCAATCCTAATACTTTGGCGGCTACTATAGAATTAGCCTATGTGGATAAATAAATAAAAGTATAAAATTAAATACAATAGGAAATGAATAATAAAGTAGCCCAAATTAATAAAATTTCATTTAATAAGGGGTTTGAAAGGGTATAATTTAAGAAATTAAGTAGTAATTTCTAAAATAACTCTATCAATTTTCAAGGTGTCATAAAAAGATGTCAAAATCATCAAGTTTACTATGGATCATTATCCACATTTTTTATTTTTGGAACAGTTAGTGTTGGGTCTTGACCATGCTTGGTGAAGTTTGGTAGTTATACTTTTGACTTTCTCTTTTCTTAGGGTCCCTTTTGTATTTTGGTTAAGTTCCATCTTCCCTCCACTATCACCATGTGGTAGCCTAGAACTTATGTAATACTAAGAAGTTCTTTCCTTCCCTAGGAGAAGTGTATGCTCAACATGTGGCATCTCAGTGCTTATCCAAATAAAGGATCTGTTGTTAAGCTTTCAAATAGTGTTATTAGCTTATGAGATAGTAAATGGGGCCTAATTTTTAGTTTCAAAGAGGGACACAAGCTTTCCACATGGTGCCCCCATGCTCATTTTTGTAAAAATGATTATCAATTTCCCTAGGGGTAACACCAGCTCACCATGTGGTGTTATGACACTCCTCAAGAGCAAAGGATATTTTGTCAAGACTTGGGATCATACCATTGGCTGGCAGGCTTGTGAAGTGGGCCCACCAAGAAGTTACAACAAGGGAGTCAAAACCACCATGCATCATCCCAGTGCTCTTCAAGATCAAAATTTAAGAAGCACCATTGGATGACAAGAGTATGACCCCCTTTCCTGACAAGAAGACTAGAGGTAGTTCTAGAGGTATACACATGTCACCACCATGCTTATTCTAAGCATAATGGACATCATAAGGCATTGAATTTATGCCATATATAAGATTTGGTGGGTCAATTACATTCATTATTTGTAACTCCTAAGTCAATTACAATGACATCATCGTGAGCATGAGTACCTAGTTCTAGGTGTCATTTCCTCATAAGGCTATTATGCCTATATAGGTAGAGTTCTTTTCTTTTGTAAGGTTTAGATTTAAGATAATCATTTATATTAGAGTAGCTATTATAATAAGTTTTAATTCTAAAATAGAAGTAGTAATAGTTAGTGTTTTCATTCTTTAACCTTAGCAGGTGCCCCTCGTGGGTTGGATTGAATATTGTATATTGTGCCCATATAGGCCTTTTGTATTTTATTCTCCACCTAAAAATGAAGAGGATGTGGTGCTTTGTGTCAAATTAAGAGGAAAGTTATTTTTGTTTTTTGCCTTCCTTTTTCTACTTCTATAGTATTAATTCTTGTCTATGTTATGGACTTTAATTCATGCATATGCTCCTTTAATATTCTATAATGATCAAGAATTCTAGATACTTTATGCAATTGTAGGCTAACTCTTTTAAAGATATTGGTACATCACCTTAGTCTTTATTTTAAGTTTTACTTGCTTTTCTTCCTAACCCTTTTCCCTAAAACCAATTCAAAGAGTCAGCTTCTAAAATCTCTAAGGTTACTTTATAGATTACTTTCAAGTCCCACACTTGTAGAGCTTCCCATAGAAGGTTATTTGCCTAGAGTGAGATTTTTAGGCATCAATGGTTTTTCTTAATTGGCATGCCCAGTGGGACTTGACTATTAGTCTAGCTGACAAGTATTCATAGTTTATGATCCATATGCCCATTATGAGGTCATAAATAGCAAAGAATCCAAGGCTTTTAACACTTTCTCTAGTAGCCCCAACTTTCCAAAGGACTTCAAGAGTTAGCATGACATAACAACCACAACAGATGGCAATCTTAGGGCTACCAAGAAACTTTATAGCATGGAATAGTGGTATCCTACTCATCCCTCTAGTAACACCAGCTACATGGGACCCTATTCCTACTAACACCTTAAAATAACTCCCTAAATTCTTAGGCAAAGAATTCAAAAGTTCAATGAAACATATTCAAGATGTTACAAATGTATTCACTATGCACTATGTTACATAGTGGAATGTGGCCTTAAGGATATTACCTACCTCTTTCAAAGGGAGAGCTCTTGAATGGTACCAGTCCTTATTGTGTAACTACATCACACTTGGGATGACTTGGGTAATATATTCTTTGGGCAATGAGAAGGTAGACCGATCATCTCTACTACAATATCTAAAAACTATTAAGAGAACCCTAAAAGAGGATATTATTGATTTTAATACCAAGTTTGATAAGACTTGGTAGAGAATCCCAGTGGTAGCTTGACTACTAGCAAGCATGGCCATTGTCTTCTACCTCAAGGCCTTCAACTTTGATATTATCATCATGATCTAGTCTTTTAGAGGCCATATACTATCAAACATGTATGAGCTAGCTTTCAAATTTGAGAACAACTAGAAAGGAGAGTGCCCTATTAGAATAATTAGTATTAGGAGAGGCAAAGGCCAGATCACTAGGCACCAAATCATTAAGTGCCAAACCATCAAATGTGACCCATGAATCAAATTATTTTAGTGCTTGGTCCTTTTCAAATAGTCTCAACAAATAAAAATAGATAACTGATCATAGGTCAAAACAACTTGGAAAAAGAGTCAAATTCATGGTGATTTTCATGTACCTACATACATACACCCCAAAATTACCTATAAGTCTATCTATATTAAAATATTATTGAGCAACAGAGATAAGGTGACACATGTGATTCATCCTCGTAAGAGTACCAACCCCTAGGAATTGAAAATGTTATTTTAATGGCATAAATGCAAAGAATGTCCTTGAAACAAAAAGAAGAGATAGTTTTGGAGCATGTGATTTTCTCTTTGGTAGAAGGTGATGATATATTTTATGTGAGAGAGGTCCTTGTGTATAGATCTCCAAAATTTCAATCAAACTATTACACTTGTTCCAAGAAGAGATTGTCTGAAAGTCAAGAATCTTCCATAAGGCCTAAAGTGACTTTCAAGAAAATTTTGGCACCCCAAAAATCACCCCTGACATATCAAAGTTAGGGTGATGTAGCAAAAAATAAGGTAAAAGGCCCTAAGATCTTGCCTCCAGCATCACATAATGTGGTGGAATAACTAAAGATGTCTTATCTATCCCCGAGTAAAAGTCTTTATTGAAAGAAGCCTTGGAGGACCGAGAGAAGCTTGTGTGAGGAAAATTAGCTATGGAGCCCACACAGACAAAGGGAAAGGAATCCAGCATGAGTGCACAACCCCAAACACCATCCACATTCATCAAATCCAAAGTGGGGGTAAGTAATACAAAACCCACCTTATTCTATTTGATGATTATCATGAGGAAGAAGTTATTACACAATTCCATGATCAAATTTGGTGATAGCACCATGGTGATGCCTAAGTATATCATGGATGCACTAAAACTACACTATGAACCTTTGAATAAAGGAGTAATGCAATTAGATGGAAAGAAAGTTAAAATCATAGGTATCATCAAGGCTCTTACCCTCACCTTATATTCTTTCCCCAACATCATTATATCATAAGAATTTGTAGTAATAGACATCATGCTAGCCTTCAAGCTAAATTTTTCAAGAGATTTCACCTTTAAGATAGGAAGATACCTATCATTGGATTGTTCCCACTTGATCTTGAGACCAAATATAGTTTGAATTTAAAGGTGTTGTTTGAACCACTACACCTATAACATATAGAAAAAGATGCTATGATAAAATTTGAATTAATGCACACATCATTCTCTAAGAAAGAGATGTATCACATAGAAATGCTTAAAGAAGAAAGGGTAGTAGACAACTAAACCCAAGAGGAAGAGATCCTTATCAATGAATTCATTGAGAGTGATCCATTCATGAACTTCAATGCCATTATTTTAGTTACTTACATGATTCATGATGAATACCAGGCCATTCCCAAGGTCATAAAAAGGAAAGAGGATCAGAGTAAAGAGCCTAAAAGTGAGTCTGATTTTTGGACTCTACATTTCAATGGTGCAAAATGCAAGACCAGCTCCAGGGCTAGTACCTAATTGATATCCCCATATAGGAAAGAGGCACTTGGATCCTTTTGCTTCCAATTTGCTTGTACAAATAATGAAGCTAAATATGAAGCCCTAGTCCTTAGCCTCAATCTTGCCAAGTGCATGGGCATAAAAAGGCTAAAAGTATTCAGTGATTCTGATCTGGTTGTAAAGTAGGTAAGATGAATTGAAACCACAAATAATGTCCACATGAGATCCTACCAACATTGGATATGGGACTTGATTAAAGCATTTTAAGCATTCAATATCCAAATCATTCTTGAATTTATGAATGTGAAAGCTAATAGGATGGTAGTGATCAGCTCCTAATTTGATTTGATGATAGATTTGATTACCAATGAGCAATAAATATGAGTGATTATCAAACCCACCATACTAGATGATAATCAAAACTACCAAGTATTTGAAATTAATGCCCAAATCACCATGCTCCTTCATTAATCATGTGAGTTCATAGAGTAGTTATAACCAAAGATTAAGGAAGCCTATGGGGACCAGATCATGCTACTAAATTCAAAAAAAATTTTGAAAGGTCTAATCACCCTAGAAAATCTATTTGATTCTAATGACACAACGAATTAAAAACAAAAAAAAATTGTAGATAAAAGTGACTACTCCAAGCTTGATGTCAAAGATGGAAGAAAAATGAAGGTTGGGAAGGAAGTTCCCCTAGAAGATAAAGAACGATTGATTTTTTTATATAATAAGTATAAAGGGGTCATGGCATGGACCTATGATGATTTGAAAGGGTTCAACCATGAGGTCATCCAACATACCATAGACCTAGTAGAAGGAGACAAAATTGTTCAGCAAAGTCAAAGGACGGTAAATCCAAAGATTGAGTCTCTCATGGCTCAAGAGTTGAGTAAATTAATTGATTCATGAATCATATGCCTAATCAAGCATTTGACTTGGGTGTCCAACCTAGTTCTGGTGAAGAAGAAGAAGAATGGATAAATTTATCTATGCATAAACTTCCAAGACTTCAATAAAGTATCCCTAAAGGATCATTACCCCCTCCTTTTTATGGAGCAGATTTTCTAAATAGTGGTGAGCATAGAAATGTTCTCTAATGTATGGCTTCTCAATATACAACCAAGTATGGGTCAATAAAGAGGACCAACATAAGACTACTTTCACCATAAAGTGGGGAACCTTCATGTATGTGAATATTCCTTTTGGCCTCTCAAATGTAGGGGCTAATTTCTAATAAACTAAGGATGTAGCTTTTAAGGGCCTAATCAACAAGATCATCCTCATATATTTGGATGACCTCACTATGCTCTCCAATAAGAGAGAAGATCACTTTGATCATTTGGAGATGGTTTTCTAGAAGTGCTAAGAGTTCAAGGTATCTCTTAACCCCAAAAAATGTGTTTTTGGAGTCCTACAAGGCAAGATGCTTGGATATATGGTATCTAAACGAGGGATCACCATTTATCTATAAATATTAAAGGCCATAAGGGATTTGGCCTTGCTGATCAACAAGAAGGGGGTCCAATCTTTCCTAGGAAATATTAATTTTATTAGTATATTCATATTCATTTTATAGGGATAGTAAGGCCAATCACACTAATGCTAAAGAAATACTAGCCCTTAAAATGGATCATGGAAGGAAAAGAAATGTTTGACAAAAATAAAAAAATAATATAAACTACCCCCATACTATTCAATCCTAACTTCTCTAAATATTTCATCATGTATGTCTATGGGAGTGAACATAGCTTAGTGGCTATGCAAACTCAAAAGGCAGACGAAGGGATAAGTGAGCACCCCATTGATTTATATTTGAAAACCTTGCATGGGTATGAGGTTAAGTATAATTTTGTTGAAAAATAAACTTTCACCATTGTTAAAGGCCTTACAAAAATTAGACATCTTGTGGCAAGAAGCAATATAATGGTGTATGTGGTGCATTCTAACTATTGACATAGTGGATTGCACCCTCTGAAGGGAGGTTTAGCTCTCTTCCTCCACATGGCACAATGGAGATATTCCTCTTGCTATGGGTTGCAAACTTGAGGGATGAATCTCTAGATTAGGGGCTATCTCCCCTTGATGCACCTTGAGGCCCTAGAATTCCTACTGCTAACAATGAGGGGAGTGAAAAGGGAGAGAATTACTAAAATCAAAACCTAAACTAATGTGGTGATGCACCAAAATGATTGGTCTACTTAGCTTTGACATACACTTTACACCAAAGAGAAGTAAGCATACACTTCATTCAAATGAGAACCTTTTATGCATAAATGTTTCAATAGAGGATCCTATGGAGATACAGGGAGGAAGAACTACCAAAGGTGTTCTAAGACACACTATGGATAGCCTATTCACATGTGCCTACACTCTAAGTTGGACACTTCTTTTTGACTTGCAAGAGAATAACTCACTATACACTAGATATGTTATCATAAACTTATGAAAGCATGAAAAGTAAATAACTTAACATAAGATAAAACCATAGACATATGCAAAAGTTCAAGCTCAAATGGAGGTAAAATGCTTCTTTTGATTCAAGGTAAATTCCTTTAGGGCTTCACCATACAAGGCTAAGAGATCCTTTATCTAATGAGAAGTTATAAATATATAGAGAACTTAGAAACAAGATGCTAACAAATCCAGGGATAGAAACCCATGCTATATTAAAGACTTCTATAGAGACCACAAGCCCATTCTACTATCGTATTCTTCTAATTGTGTATGGGAGAGCCATGTTGTAGATTTCCAAGTCATTTCCCTTACTATTCTAGGCCTAAAAAAGCATGGGATACTCCTTCTAGCAACTAACAAAGCCATCCCTAAGTTGTGTTGATTGGACCATGCTCTATTCAATGCTGGGCACAACTAGCTGTGCATTAATGGTGAAGCATGAAAACATGGGCTGCTCTCCTTTATAGTTCAAAAACCAATTCTTTTATTGGTTTTTGGTAGAGACTATTTCACCTACATGCGTTTACTCTTCTTGTTGACAACACCAATGCCACTTTCCTTGGTCTAGTTCATCCTTGGGTCTATGCTTTGAGTTGTCATACTACTTGGAACGTTTTAAGCTTTTACTTTATTTTTATACGTGACCACATTCTAGGTTACCTACTTTATTTTCTTTTACTTTGTTATTTCCCTTTACCTTAGCTTTTTCCCTTTTGTTTTTAACCATTCAGGCTCTCTAGCGCTTGTTATTTCTTAGGCCTTCAGGCTTTTGGTAATGTCAAATTTCTTTAGACAAAATGTCCAAAGGAATTATTTCAAACATTTTGTCTGAATAAATTCTCTTTTGTACTTACCTTCTTTGCCTTTATTTTGACAGGCCTTTGTGTAACAATTTCCTTCAAACAAAATGTCTGAAGGAATTCCTTTAGACATTTTGTCTAAAGGAATTCTTTCCTTTGATTGCTTCTTTTCTCAAAGGGCATGTGCCCTTCGAGCCTTTTGTCTTCATCCATCTCTTTCTTAAAGTGCCCTCTACAAAGGCTTCTCCCATCCAAAATCACCCTCTGCAAGGGCAGGGGCCCTTCAGAAACTCTAAAAATAACCCTTCAAAAAAGTGAAAAGAGTCCTCTTTCTTGACCAAGTGCCCTCTGTAAAGACACTTACCCTTCATAATTTTTGTGATCATCAAATTTCTTCAGACAAAATGAGTGAAGGAATTCCTTCAGACATTTTGTCTAAAGGAATTTGACCTTGGATTGCCTTCTTTAGTTTTCCTTTAGAAAAAATGTCTAAAGAAAAACTCCTTTTGCTTGTCACTTTTCTCGAAGGGCAAGTTCTCTTTTGGCTTCTTACCTTTGCCCCTTTGCTTCAACTAACTGCCCTCTACAAGGGCATTTTGAGCCAAAAATGCCCTTCAAAACTTTTGTATTGGCCCTCATGCTAACAAAAATCCCTCTATAAGGTCCATTCTACCTTCAAACATACCCTTCAAAAGTTTTGTAAAGGTTTGTTTCATCTTTGAAGTGCCTCTCACAAGGGCACATACCCTTCAAGGAAATTGCAAATGACCCTACAGAATGCCTAGGTACCCTCCATAGAAAAATACTTGCCTTAAGAATCATTTGAGACCAATTTGGGCTCTTCCAAAGGACTTATTCAAAAAGCTTTGAAGTAAAGACATCTCAAAACCTGATTGCTTCTTCCTTACCCTTTTGGGTTTATGAATGACTCCAACTCATGAAAGATCATAAGTCAAGTAATCCCACAAACCCCAATTGAACTGCTTTGACCCTTTTAGGTTTCTAAACTACTTTTACTCATGGAAATTGGTAAGTAAAGTACTTTTCAAAACCCAACTTGCACTAGAACTAGCCATAGACCCCTTTAGGTTTGTCAAGTGCTCCTACTTATTACTTGTAAAGCTTACAATTAATGTTGTTCTGAGAACCTAATTTGCTCTGTGAGTGATGGAAAATACCAATGCTTAATGAGAAAACACCTCCACCTACACAAAACTAATTTTTCCTTGATTTTTAAAGGGTTAAGACCTGGTTTCAGGGCAAAAGGTCATGAAGAACAAGGCTTGCATGCAAGATTCACAAAATGGTCAACAAATTGGTGACTCATAAGGGAAGCATGCCTACTATGCTTGAGAAGATAAGTGGCCTAAAATTCCATTGGGCATGGAGTTAGGATGTAGCTTGAAAATTTGGCAATAGCCTTGTAAGGACCTAAGAACCAATAAATATTTTATACCAAACAACAAGGAAAAAATACACACAAAGGCTAAAAACACTACACACATGCATAACAGCACTTAGGGAAAATGAGGAAAAATAAGGAAACTATGTACATGAAAAAAGAAACCTAGTAATAATGCTTAAGATATATCCCATTAACTAGGATATATATCTCTTCACCATCCAACTTGGAGAGTTGGAAAGCTTTGTGTTTCTTACATTGGATGATGACATATGGGCCACTCTATAAGGTGTCAAACTTTGTGTGCCTTCCAAGCTTGGCCCAGTCCTCATCCCACTTCAAGATAATGTCACCTTCTGAGAAACTCCTTAGTGTAGACCATTTTTCAAAATGATTCTTTGTTTGTTGTTGGTGGTTAGTCATGGCATCCACAGCTTGATCTCTCACTTCTTGAAGCTCCATTAGCTCACAATACCTAACTTATAGGTTATCTCTCTCCACCAATTGTAGCTAATGGGCAAGATCTAAGGTTGGTAAGTCAAGTGAGATAGAAATTCTAGATTCCCTTCCATACACAAGTGTGTATGGTGAATTCTTGATTGCCCTCTTTGGAGTGATCTTATCTTCCCAAAGAGCTATCTTCAACTTGGCATGCCAAGTCCTTTGATTTTCTTCCATTGTCCTTTTCATGACTTGGAAATCCCATTCCCTTGTGGATAGTAGTTGGAAGAAGTGTTGAGATATATGCCATACTTTAATGCCCACTCACTTGTCTTTGTTCCTAAAAAATCCAATGTATTATCTGAAATGATTGTGGTTGGGACCCCAAATCTTATCACTATGCCTTCATAGAAGTCTAGGACTGCACTCTCATTAGCCTCTTTCAAATCTATGGCCTCTACCCACCTTGTGAAATAATCTTTGGTAGTCAAAACCCACTTGTGGCCAGCACTAGAAGGAGAATTGTTCAACCCTATGAAGTCCAACCCCCATTACATGAATGGTTGTTCTACCTAAATAGAATAAAGAGGAATAGCAGCTAACCATTGCTTCCCATCAAAAAAGGCACATTTTTTACATTTCCTCACCCAAGCATGAGTGTATTTAAACAAATTGGGCCAAAATTAACCAACCCTCATAATCCTTGTGGCTATGGCCTTGGGAGCAAAGTGGCCACTAGCTGGTCCATCATGGAACTTGGACAGTACCTTTTTGACTTGGTCTGAATCAATGCATCTCAAGATCACCCCTAAAAAGTATTTCCTAAATATCACTCCATCAACTAGGGTATAAAAAAGAGATTGGAGTTTAAAATACCTCATCTTGGTTTTATTAAGACCTTGTGGACAATCACCAGTTTGAAGGAAATGAACCATGTCTTGTGCCTAGCTCTTCATGACTATAGGTACAACTATTGTAGGTTCATTATGGATCATCATCCTATTTTGGTTCTTTTAAGTCTATAGTGACGTGTTCACATATCCCTCTTCCCCTTACCAGCTTTGTGGTCTTGATCTCTACGTCATACTCCATTACTTTGGTGATCCAGCCTACCCTTTTCTCATTCAAGTCTCAGTTTATAAAGAAGTCTTTTACACTAGCATGTGGCACCATGATGTGAATTTTGTTGTTAGACAACATATGTCTAAAATTATTTATAATTCATATGACTTCAAGCACCTTCTTCTCAACATATGTGTATCTAACCTCATAGCCTTCTAAACCTTGGCTAAAAAAAGTAAGAGGGTGCTCTAAATTATCACCATTTGCATGAGTGAGCATAGTAGATATTACCTCTTCATTCCCAAATGTGTATATATTGAAGCCCTTAAATAAGTTTGGACTAGCCAGGGTAGGATCTTAGGTGATAGCTTTCTTGATGCCTTCAAAGCTTTCTCTTCTTCTTGATATCCACATGAGCGTCTCATCCTTCCTTAGCATGGAAGTTAGTGGCTTGAAAAGCTCAACAAAGTTAGGAATGAATATCCCAATGAAATTTTTTTTACAAAAGAAACTTTGTAGGCCCTTCTTTTGCTTAGGCAAGGACAATGCTAAGATGGCATGCACCCTCTCTAGATCAATAGATAGGCATTCCTTTGAAATGGCATGGCCCAAGAGCTTACCTTCATGGATGGAAAACATGCATTTATTTGAGTTGAGAGAGATGCTAAACTCTCTACACCTTTTAAAGATTTTCCTCAAGTGCTTCAAATGTTCACTTGCCTCCTTGGAGAATATTGTCACATCGTCAAGATAAACTAGCATAATGTCATTGATCTAACTTGGAAATCCATAGCATGTTGGAAGGTAGCTCTAGCATTTCATAATTTGAATGGCATCTTCTTTTAGGTATATGTTCCCCACTTAGTGGTGAGGGTTTTCTTGTATTGGTCACATTATTATACTATGATATGATTGTACCTAGATTAACCATCTAGGAGAGAGAATCTTTCACTACCTATCATCATCTAAAGAATTTTCTCCATACTTGGAAGGGGATAGTGATCTCTCAATGAGACTCTATTCAAGTCTCTAAAATCCACACACAATTTGACCTCTCCTTTCTTCTTCCTAACAGGGACCAAATTGGCCAACCAGGAAGAGTGTTTAATAAGGAAAATGATCTTAGACTCGATCAGTTTGGTGAGTTCCTTCCTCGTGAGAGGCTCAATCTTTGGATTGATTGGCCTTTGCTTTTGCTTGATGGGTTTAGCACCTTCCTCTAGCTTAATGGTGTGTTGGGCCAAGCTTGGATCAAATCCCTTCAAATCACCATACTCCCAAGTAAAAACATCAACAAACTCTTGACATAACATAATGAAAGCATGCTTTTCCTCATTGGTACACACCTTCCTAAGTGTAAGTAGCGTATCCTTGTAGATCTCTACTCTTTCATAATTTTCCTTCTTGGTTGGCATGCTTGTTTTGTCTCTCTTGGGTTGGTCATCTTCATTGAAAATGCTCTCAAAAGTTACCAAACCTTTGGGAAGACTCTTGGTCTTTAGTTGAATAATCTGCCCATCATACTGATGCTATAGCTCAGACTAATTTTTGGAAGTGAACTCAACTTATTCCTATAATAAAAGTGTTTTTTTGTCACTTTCAAACACCTACCAATTGGTGACATTGTCTGGTATGGAGGGCCTCACAATCACCTTTAAATGATGTTGATTCTTGCTTTGTCTCACCCCCTTTAGGATATCAAACTAAGCACCAACTAATAGTAGTCTATCTACATGTTTATCCTCCTATCTTGGAATGGAAGTGATGTTAAAAGTATTGAAGTTCTCTATAAGGTCCCACACTCTATGCTTGTAAGACTTGAGTACGGAGTTCTTGGTCAAGCTTTGGCCTCTCACTTGGTTCACAATCAACTCATTGTCTCTAAACACTTGCAATTCTTTGATTCCTCTCTTCCTTGCCCATTTTAGGCCATGAACAAGGGCCTCATACACTACTATGTTGCAAGTTTAGGAAAACTAGAACCTAAAAGTTGAGAAGTATTTATCCTTTGAAGGTGAAATTAGCATTTTCCCACCACCAACTCCCAACTTGCTTTTAGATCCATCAAAGAATAACTGCCACAAACAATAATCATCTTGGTTTATCTTCATCAATTTTGGCATGAAAGCATCTTTCTCATGCATGTAGTAGACTCCAAGACCAACTTATTCAATGAACTTGTAAGTATCATGCTTAAAGATTTCATTTCCACATTTATCTAGGAGCAAATCAACAACTCTTACAAGGGAAGATGATGGAGATTGGTCCACCTAGAGCTCTTCTTCATCAATGATTGCATAGTTCACTTTCATAAATTTGAGAGAGTATGGATCCAGGTGATCCTTATGGATGAGTCCTGACTCAATATTTACTTTAGTTCCATACTTTGTCTTGAAAACCATGTAAGACCAATTGGCTACCAAGTATCCACCTATCTTGGATGTGAAATCCCTTGACAAGCAAAGAGTGAAGTAAGGAGGAATATCTTCCACTACCACATCATGGAGAATTGAGAAGGTTAGATAAGAATGGAGATTTAGATTCAAGCTTCTTTCCACTCCTAAGGTCTTATCTGGTGATCCATCCAACTGTAGAACTCCTTTGGTCATTTGCTCGTACGTAGGGCCTAGCTTATCAGCTATGCATTTGGGCATAACTAAGGTGCTTGATCCAATATCAATGATGCAATTATAAACCAAGAAATTAAAAATAATCAAGGACAAATAAAAGGGAGGAAACTTCTCATCCTTATTTTCTTGACCTACCACAGGAGGAGCCCCATTTACTATCAACAAATTATCATTTCTTGTTGGATAGCTTGCTCACCTAGCCCATATAATTCTTTTTAGAGTATATCCTTTTGTCCTATAAGTGATAAAGAATGACAAAATGAGATGTTCATGTGTATCTTCTTCATTTGGTCCACTATATTGATTGAAGTATTACCCATTTTAGGGTTCTCCTTGGGAACATTCATAACCTGTGGTGCAACCTGAGGAGCTAAAGCTGCAACCAGTGGCCTGTAATTTGGAAACTTTTGATTTGCTTGTGGTGAAGGATATGTTGTAGTTTTTTGAGTCATTAATTGAGTGGCTACTTGGGCTTCATCAATGGCTCTCCTTTTGGACCTGATATTGGTTGAAACACCAACATTTTGATTACTTGTGCCCTTCACATAGTTGACTATATAGAACTCTCCTTTTAAGTCATTCATAAGAGTGGAATCAGATTGATCCTACCTACGGTCCATCCCAAGTTGTGTTGATATCTCAAAATTTGAGAATTGGGTTGTTTGATCACCTTATGCAGTCATGATTTGAATTAGTAGCTCACTAGCATAAGCAACCTGTTTTTAGCCATGATCCAAGGGTGGATAATTGGGTTGCTCCTGCACCAAATTATTTTTATTGGGGATAAGAGCCTTGGAATATGAAGGGGCATTTGTATTATGGCTTTGATA
This sequence comes from Torreya grandis, assembly GCA_037957365.1. NCBI lineage: Eukaryota > Viridiplantae > Streptophyta > Pinopsida > Cupressales > Taxaceae > Torreya > Torreya grandis. The sequence continues at coordinate 4,700,855 of JARHVA010000128.1, read as the reverse complement.
AGCCTTGACATGTGTAATTTGACCTTGCTAGTTGATTATGATTCTGGAAAGGAGGCCTATTTGCTTGCCCAAACTGCCAATAGCCTTGATTTGGCCTATAACTTTGAGCTTGTTATCTCTTGAGGAAAACTAACTCATTGGTAACACTCTATAGTAGACTCTTAACTTCATGGAGATCATTTATATTGGTAGCAGCCAGCTTCTCTTTATTAGTCATAGGAGCTAGAGTGGGCATAGTAAGCTAGACTAAGGGCTATAAATCAAGAAATAGTGGCAGATGATGTCTAGGAGCTATCTTCCCTGCTTGAACAAGGAAAATTTTAGTAGCTATGGCTATGTCCTAAGTAGTAGGTAGAGTGTTCCCACCCTTAGAGTATATCATGATAGCAATATCATTATTCAGGGCCTTCAAGTAGTAAAGAAAAGCATAGCTTGGGTTTGGCCTCACAAGAATTGGGATTCTATCCTAAGTCTTTTGGAACCTAGTGTTAAAATCTTGTATAAACTCATGTGGGGCTCACTTCTTGGTGTTTAATTACTCAGCTAGATACAAATGGTCACTTTTTCCCCAAACCTATTGGTCAAGAGGGTTCCTAACTCATTCCATGAGCCAACTGAGTTCATACGCAAGGTCTCATACCAGTCCAAAACTTTCCCTTTGAAGGACAAGGCTATCAATCTAATGGCTACATTTTCTTTAGTGATATTATGGATGTTACAGAGGTTGGTTATGTTTCTAATATGCTCAAAAGTAGTGATTGGGCCCTCTCCACTAAAGGGAGGAACATTTTTGAGAGTTATCCTTGGAATTAGGTAATATTGTTAAAGGTTCAAGGGAATTTGACCATTGAAGGCCACAAAAGAGAAAGCCCCCAGAGCTACCATGGCTATGAAAGGATTCAAACAAGGTCTCCTTGAGTAGGTATATTTTATGGCTAGTTTAGGAAAGTGGCTTGCTATGTAATGGTGGGTATTTCCAAACCTCAACCTTTTTGTTGAGTTCAAAGGCAACTCAACAAATTTAAAAGGGACACCTCTAGAAGAAGATCTCATAGTGACATTTAAAATGGGATGTTAGGCTGATCATTAACCAGAGATTGAGTTCTTGAATGGAGTCACTAGGTGCTAAATATAGCTCCTTATTTTGGATTTTTTAACAATATAAAGACTATCACCAATCTTGAAACTTGAAGGACACAAAAATTGGTCCCACCAGCCATGCCAAAAACTATTGACATAGTGGATTTCACCCTCTAAAGGGAGTTTCAACTCTCTTCCCCCATGCATCACAATGGAGACATTCCTCTTGTTATGGGTTGCAAACTTGAGGGATGAATGTCTAGATTAGAGGCTAGATCCCCTTGATGCACCTTGAAGCCCTGGATTTCCTACTACTAATAATGGGGGGTGAAAAGGGAGAGAAATACTGAAATTAGAACCTAAACTAATGTGGTGATGCATCAAAATGGTTTGTTTACTCAGCTTTGGCATACACTTTACACCAAAGAGAAGCAAGCATACACTTCATTTAAATGATAACCTTTCTTGCATTAGTGTTTCAACAGGGGATCCTATGGAGGTGCAGGGAGGAAGAATTACCAGAGGTGTTTTAAGACACACTATGGATAGCCTATTCACATACACCTATACTCTGAGATGGACACTTCTTACTGACCTGCAAGAGAAGAACTCATAATACACTAGATATTTTGGCATAAACTTATGAAATCATGAAGAAAATGACTTAACATAAGATAAAACCATAAACATATGCAAAAGTGCAAGCTCAAATGGAGGTAAAATGCTTCTTTTTATTCAAGGTAAATTCCTTCAAGGCTTCACCATATAATGCTAAGAAATCCTTTCTCCAATGAGAAGTTACAAATATATAGAAAACTTAGAAAAAAAGATGTTGAAAAATCAAGAGATGGAAACCCATGTTGTATTAAACACTTCTGTAGAGACCATAAGCCCATATTGTTTCCATATTCTTCCAATTACATATGGGAGAGTGATGTTGTAGATGTCCAAGTCACTGGCCTTGTTATTTTGGGCCTAAAAAAGCATGGGAAACTTCTATCAACTAACAAATCCATCCCCAAGTTATGTTGACTGGACCATGCTCTCTTTAATGCTAGGCACAACTGGCTGTGCATTAATGGAAAAGCATGAAAACATGGGATTCTCTCCTCTATAGTTCAAAAACTAATTATTTTATTGGTTTTCAATAGAGACTATTTCACCTAAATGTATATAATCTTCTTAATGATGACACTTGTGCCACTTTCCTTGGTCTAGTTCACCTTTGGGTCTATGCTTTGACTTGTCATGCTACTTGGAATGTTTTGAGATTTTACTTTATTATGCTACGTGGCCACGTTCTGGGTTACCCGCTTTGTTTTCTTTTACTTTGTTATTTCCCTTTGCCTTGGATTTTTCCCTTTTGTCTTTAACCATTTGGGCTCTTGGGTGCTTGTTATTTCTCAAGCCTTTGAGCTTTTGGTAATGTCAAATTTCTTCAGACAAAAAGTCTAAAGGAATTCCTTTGAACATTTTGTCTGAAGGAATTCTTTCCTTTGATTTCTTCTTTTCCTAAAGGGCATTTGCCCTTTAGGGATTTTGTCTTAATCCATCTCTTTCTTAAAGTGCCCTCTACAAAGGCTTATCCCATCCAAAAGTGCCCTCCACAAGGGCAGGTGGCCTTCAGAAACTCTAAAAACAACCCTTCAAAAAAGTGAAAAGAGTCCACTTTCTTAACCAAGTGCCCTCTATAAAGACACACTTCCAAATTTTTGTGACCATATTTATTCAAAAAAAATGTTTGAAGGAATTCCTTCAGACATTTTGTCTGAAGGAATTTAACCTTGGCTTGCCTTCTTTAGTTTTCCTTCAAAATAAAATGTCTGAAGAAAAACTCCTTTTCACTTTTCCCGAAGGGCAAGTTATCTTTGGGATTCTTACATTTGCCCCTTTGCTTCAACTAGTTGCCCTCTACAAGGGCATTTTGAGGAAAAAATACCCTTTAAAACTTTTGCATTGGTCCTCGCACTGACAAAAATCCCTCCATAAGGTCCATTATACCTTCAAACATACCCTTCAAAAGTTTTGTAAATGTGTGTTTCATCTTTGAAGTGCCTCTCACAAGGGCACATACCCTTCAAGGAAATTGCAAATGACCCTACAAAATGCCTAGGTACCCTCCATAGAAAAACACTTACCTTAAGAAGCATCTGAGACTAATTTGGGCTCTTCCAAAGGACTTACTCAAAAAGATTTGAAGTAAAGACGTCTCAAACCCCGATTGCTTTTTCCTTACCCTTTTGGGTTTGTGAATGACTCCAACTTATGAAAGATCATAAGTCAATTAATCCCACAAACCTAAATTAAACTGCTATGACCCTTCAGGTTTCTAAACTTCTTTTACGCATGAAAATTGGCAGGTAAAGTACTTTGAATAACCTAACTTGCACTGGAATTGGCCATAAATCCCTTCAGGTTTGTCAAGTGATCTTTCTTATTACTTGTAAAGCTTACAAGTATTATTGTTCTGAGAACCTGATTTGCTTTGTGAGTGCTAGAAAAGACCAATGCTTGATGATACAACACCTATACCTACATAAAATCAACTTTGTCCTTGATTTTTAAAGGGTTAAGACCTAGTTTCAAGGTAAAAGGTCATGAATAACAAGGCTTCAAGGTAAAAAGAGGGGGGCTGCCCATTTTGGCATACAAGATTCACAAAATGGTCAACACTACCATCAAGGAATATATAATGGAAGGAGAGATAACTAAAAAAAATGCCAATTATATCACCAAGATCCTATATTATGGCATTGAATTTAGGCTAACCAAGGTGATCTAGGGAAGAGGACTATATGAATACTTGGCCCTATGTACAAATGACCAAATAGAAGAATAACATACATCAAAAATGGTTTTATTTACTCAATATGAAACCAATAGATCTTGGGTTGCTAACAAAACCTACTTCATAGAAACTAATCAATATCATAATGGTCTCCCACACACAAAAAGTGTCTCTACAAACTACAAGGGGCTAGCTACACACTAGCTCAGGGAGTCATGTTCAAGAGAAATTTTGATAGAGATATAATTTGATGTGTGCACAACCACCAAGCTATGAAAATCCTTCAGGTGGCCATTTCTCAACCAAGACCACCACAACCAAGATCATGCATGTAGGATACTACTGGCCAACCATGTTTATGGATTGCCTTTAGGTAGTCAAGAAATGCTAACAATGTTAAACATTCATGGGAAAGCAAAAGAATTTGACCATGCCATTAAATATAATTATTATCAATGAGCCCTTCACTTATTGGCGATTAGATTTGATCAAGATGATCAATCCCATCTCTAGTATAAGACACAAATGGATACCTAAATCCATTAATTACTTCACTAGGTAGACTAAAACAACCCTGATGAAGGAGGCAACTGAAAACATGGTCCTAAATTTCTTGAAGGAGCTAGTAATAAGGTTCAGCCCACCCAAAAATATAATTTTAGATAATACAAAATCCTTCCTCAGTTCCAATATTTTTGAATTCATGCTCTAAAATGGTATCTTCCTAAAGACTTCATCCAACTACTACCCTTAAGGGAAAATATTAGTTGAATCAACAAACAAGAAGAATCTCATTAGGTTGATCAAAAGTATAGGCACTAACAAATAAAAGGAGTGGAATATGCATGTGAGAATGGCCCTATGGGCTGACCAAATTACCCCCAAATATATTCTTAAGACCTCTCAATATGAGTTCGTATATAGGAAGTAAGTTTTCATTCCCATATCAAAATATATCCCTGTCTTACAGCTTTTAAAAGCTATTGAGATTACAAAAAATAGAGCAATTGGGGTTAGGATGGTATAACTACTCAGTCATTAATAAGTGAGAGAGTGAAAAAGTGATGTGAAGGTCACATGGCAGCAAGTGGTCAATAGTGGTTCAATAAAAAATTGTGAGACACAAGCTTTAAGCCCGAGGACTTGGTCCTCAAATACAATCAAAGGGCTATGAAACTAGGCCAACATGCAAATTTCGATTCCCTTTAGAGGGGTCCATTTCACATCATTGTGAATAGGTAAGGTAATGCTTTTAGGTTGGAAGATGAATAAGGCAATGCATTAATGATTCTGGTCAATGAAATCAACTTGAAACCCTTCAACTAATTTACCATCCTTCCCCTTATATATAGTTATCTAGTTTCCCTTCTTTTTTTTTGTTTCCCTTTATTCATTCATTTTCCTTACTTCATTATTATTTCATTTTGAATAAGTGTCATTGGAACAAGTGGCTTATCTCATTCCCAGGTGTCCACACCCTAGCTCTCCTTATTTTTAAAACATTCTCTAAAAGACCATTATCTACCCATCCCCTAGTCATTAATGTCGAATGCTCCATATTACATGATCCCCCATGAAGATTGTCATAAACCCTTTGTGGGGAATTATTTAAGCATATATGCCACCCTTGGCATTTATGAGGTGCTCAAATTAAAAAAATTATGATGATCATGCCTACTAGTATTGGCTTATAAATATCCCTCTCCTCATCAATCCAAACACTTAAACACCTTAAGAATTAAAGAGCAGCAAGTGAAATAGAGCATATTGAGTGGAGAGATTTGAGCCAAGAATTGTAATAATTATGAGCAGAGGCCAATATCTAGTGATTTTTTGAAGCGTAGGTAAATTTTTAATAAATTGAGGGAATGGAGACTTCTACATCCTCATATGGTGGAGAAAAGCATACGTGAAAGCAGAGAACCCATGGGTCAGGTCGTCATGGAGACCTTCCCCCATAGTATGTGATAAGCAAATCATATGCTTCCACTTTTAATCAACCAAATCCTAAGGTACCAAACATTAAAATTATAGACAAGGGATGTTGTATAGACCACATGCTGGCCATGGATTATGTAGATGAAATCTATAACCCTAAATTGGCCAAAAACCTAAAAAACCTAATAGAGGGTATCCATGCCTAGATGATCGAAAAGATGCAGAGTAATGAATACAATTCATTTGAATACATTTTTTGGAAATTTATATTAGACTAGTACATGGTGCCTCTTGTCCACCCATCCTCTAAGATCATTACCATTTATGTAGTTAGGTATGATGCCAGCACTAGCATTATTACAAGGCATAACCACTTAAAAGTGGATATCAATGTAGATGCCATAAGGGAGATTCTCTGACTCCCAAGTGACCCCAACACAAACATCTACAATATGAAAAGCCTAAAAAATATCTATGACATGTAGGTATATAAGAAAAAGTTCCTCAATTTACTCCTCAAGAGTAGCTACACTAAGGTACCTCCTCTACTTATTGCCCTTACAAGCTTTGTGATGTAGGATGTGAAAGATGCCCTTTATATGTTATAATTTATCTTTGGGGTGGATTTAGATACTAACATCATCAATTTCCAATTAGGGGTAATCTTTCTATTGAAGATGGTGAGCAAGGAAAAGGTATACATGATGGATTTCATAGATGGCATCATCATCACCATGTAAAATGAACTAATAAACTTCTTGACATTGAATACCTTCTAGTATTCCTCCTTCCTCCCTCACCTAATCCTATTTTATCGCTCTCACTTATTCTCTTCATATTTCACTTTTAAATCCATTGTATGATCATCCATTCCAACATGGTAATCCCTGTTAGAGCATGGACCCACATCCCATTGGTCACGTAGTATTACTATGAATTCTAAAAGATTTTCCTATCCCTAGTGTTCATTGACCTCAGAAAAATGCCATCACCTTCAAGATGATGGATAGATAGAGGTAATGGCTCATTGATGCTAAAATTTTAGTCAACTAGTTCTTTAGGGCCCATTTTACCTTCATTCAAGCACACAGATTTAAGGGTGAGCCATTTTGGCTCCCACACCTACTCACAAATACGACCCTGGCCTTGGAACTGTCTTGTCAACTCAACATGGTCAACTTAATATATGGTGTATGGCATAAGAATAAGGCCCTGTATGACATCCCCTTCATAATAGGAGGCATCATGGTGGTGAGGAGGTCGTAAGAGTACCTATTTAGGCTCAATATTATAAATCTAAACCTCAAATTAATCGATGACTAGTGGAACTATGACCCATTTGGTCATATAGCCATTTTGAAGACCACCATCCCACTCAATCATGAGCCCCAACCATACTTCAAATAGTAGAGGTCACTTGTGAAGGATGACATCAAATATTACATGGGTTTATCTAAAATCTCATCAGATACCCACAAACCATAAGATTCCTTTTATGACATAGTCTAGCATTTCAACCCCATGAATAAATTGACAAAGGGGCTAAGGGTGAAGCTCATCTAAAGAGATTAGAGATAGGAGAAATTTGATGCTTATTGGAAATATAGTCAAGAAATTAGTAAGCCTTTTCTAATTTTTGAGGATATGGACATAGATGAAATGTCTGAAAACCTCTAGGATGAGCACCATGAGGTGGAAGCTTTGGCAAAAAGAGAATTCTAATTCCCTTGATTTATTTCTCACTCCTTTACCCTCATCATTTACATCATCATCCATCATGGTATAATCACCATTGACCCCACTCTATAGCCTCCCACCTTTCTCTCCTTCTACCCCAACCCTTTACTCACTCACCTATAGGGGAATAGCATATGTTACTTCACAATAGCAAGTGGCCATTCCCTTTGTGCTACCATAAGGATTGCCCTTCATGGGGAAAAATATTTAGTTACAAGAGTAGTTTCATTAGTAGATGAAGACTACTAGAAAGGATCAAGAGACCTAGGTAGAGGAGGAAAATAAATATGGCCAAGGATATGGTGGTGCCTCATATGTAGTCATTCTTTGACCCAGTGCAATAATCCCTAATGATTGTGTACATCTCACCCCAAGTATTCAAGCCCCTTAAATAGATATAGTCTAGGGACTACTCAATCCACATCATTAACCTCAACCTCATCTAGGCCAGACCCACTGATAGGGTTGAATTGATGGAGGAGATGTATAGGTTCATCACTATGGACTATATCAACATTGGTAGATAGTTGGAGAAGAAAGAGATGGAACTCACCAAAGTGAAAGCTAAAATCAACCACCTCAAAACTAAAGAAAAGGAAAAAGATGTGGAGATCAACAAAATGAAGTCTGAACTACAAAGCTGCATCTCCAATGAAAGCTTCCAGGCAGAAGCTAACCAAAGATCCCAGTTATGATTCAGGTTGAATATTTAAAGATAAATATATAAGGTCTAAAGAAGGAGAAGTAGGTAGTATAAAATAAGATGAAATAAAAGGATCTAGATATTTAATAGACCTATCAGAGTCTTTTAGACTCTAATAGGGTACATTAATAATTTTAGCAGTAAATGAAGGAGTCCTCAGCCAAAGACCAAGAGATCATGTAATTGAAGAATGAACTTGCCACCCACTCCCAGACCATAGAGATCCTCCCCATGGTTTAGTAATTATATTTATCTTATTGGGAGAGGATCAATAATTTGGTTGCTAACTTAAATCCAACACTTGGGTTCATCACTGACTCATAGAGGCTAAGCTCCCAAGTGAGCACATCCATAGATCATGCCTTACCTTCATGTCCCCTAAGGTTTAAGACTTGAAACTCCTTATCTATAATATTTATAGTGTAATGGATAAGACACTACAAATATTAGGATTGGTTGACCAAAGGAAAGTAGCGATGAAGGTTAAAAACTTTTTGAGTTGCAATAAAGTAGTGATAAAGTACACGGCATTACTCATTGCCTTAGAAAAATTGGTCCAAGAGAGGAAGGGACACATCAAAAGCTGGTCTGATTGGGACTTCCCTCTCCATTCTTTATGGATAAAACTATCCTCTTAGAGGAAAAAATAAAAGAGCTACTAGAGTATAAGTAGAATGACCAAACCATGTTCATGGCTCTCAATCAATCACCAAGCATCTCTGAGGTGGAGACCATATTACAACCTCTCACCTAATTATAATTTCAAATGTTGGTGGTAGTTCAAGGTTTGGGTAGAATCTTATTTAAGGATATCATAAATCTAGATAGATCCTTTAAGGATTTTAGGAAGAAGACCCAACTTAAGGAGGAAGAGTGGATGCCTTTGAAGGCTACTCTTTAAAACTTGTGAGTTTTATAAGCTCTATCCCTTTTGTAGTTTTATCTCGATTGGTCTATAAAAATAGAATTTTGGTTTCCTCCATCCCAAGTGGATTTCCCCTTAGATTCACCATGAATTATGGATTATTGTCCACTTTTTTTAGTTTTGGAGTAGTCAATGTTGGGTCTTGAATGTGCCCAATGAAGTTTGATAGTTGTACTTTTGGATTTCTTTTTTCTCAAGCTATGTTTTATATTTTAGCTGAGTCTTAGCTTCCCTCTAATATCACCACATGTCATCTTGGTGCTCATGTATCATGAATAGTTTCTCACCTTCCCTAGGAGAAGTACATAGTCGACACATGGCATCCTAGTGCTTATCCAAGCAAATCATCTTTTGCCAGGCTTTCTAACAGTGCCCTTAGTCAATAGGATAGTAAATGAGGCCCACCTTTTGGTTGCAAAGAGGGATGAAGGCTTTCCATGTGGCACCCTCATGCTCATTTTTTTTTAAATGAATGTTCAACTTCCCTATGGGTATCACTAACTCATCATGTGGTGTCATGATGCTCCTTAAGAACAAATGATCTTTTGTTAGGACTAGAGATCACACCATTGGCTGGTAGAGTTAGGAAGAGGGCCCACCAAATAGTTACAACAAGGGAGGTGAACCCACCACATGTCATCCTATCATTCTTCAAGATCAAAATTTTCCTATCAGGCCTTCAAACAATGTCATTAGATGAGAGGAGTGGGACCCCCTTTCCTAACAAGAAGGTTAGAGGTAGTTTTAGAGGCATACATATGTCATCATCATACATCTTCTAAGCATAGTGGACATCATAAGGCATTGAAGCTATGCCATATCTAATATTTGGAGGGTTGATTGTATTCATGAGCCAAAGCTCCTCAATCAGTTACAATGGCCTCATCATGAATGTGAGTACCCAATTTTAGGTGTCATTTCCTTATAAGGTCATTAGGACTATATAGGTAGAGCTCTTTTCTTTTGTAAAGGATAGATTTGAGATAATTGTTTGTACTAGAGCAGCCATTGTAATAAGTTTTAGTTATAGAATATAAGTAGCAATAGTTAGTGTTTCCATTCTTTGACCTTAGCAAGTGCCCCTCATGGGTTGGATTGAATATTGTACACTGTGCTCGTAGAGGCCTTTTGTATTTTGTTCTCCACCTAAAAATGAAGAGGATGTGGTGTTCTATGTCAAACTGGATGGAAAGTTATTTATGTTTGTTATCTTCCTTTTTTTTCTTTTGTAGTATTAATTATTATCTATGTTATGGACTTTAGTTCATGCATATACTCCTTTAATAGTCTATAATAATCAAGAATTCTAGGTACTTTATGAAATTTTAGGTTAACACTTTTAAATATCTCGATGCATCACCTTAGCTAGTCCTTAATTTAAGTTTTACTCTCTTTTCTTCCTAACCCTTTCCCCAAAACCAATTCCAAGAGTCAGCTTCTAAAATCTCAGAGGTTGATTTATAGACCACTTTCAAGTCCCACACTTGTAAATCTTCCCATAGAAGGTTGTTTGCCTAGATCAAGAGTTTTAGGCAACAATAGTTACAAAAATAATGTTCCTCCACCTTTGCCTAATTCCAATCTTGTCATGGGATCCATCCTAGTGTCATTGCCTTAGCATGGGCCAAATCTAGGATGTTATATTTTTTATAAAACTCACTTTAAGAAAGACATCCTAGTGTATTACACAAACAAATAAGCCAATCACAAGATTAATGTAGTAGTAGATAACCACCAAGAAAAATTATAGGCCACTCTGATTAAAACTAGAGGTATTTTATATAGTTTTTCTTTAACAGTATTAATTGATTCTATCTCTTCTAATAGTTTCATATCACCTAAAACTGATTTTGAATATAAAATTAAACCAAGAAAGATGAAATAAGTATGTCAAATAGAGTTTGGCATGAAGAAAAAGTATTCATCAATAGAGTAATTAGAACTAGACTTGGGATTATTTAAGACTTGCTTAAATATACATTTAGCGCCACTGGGATCATATAATGTTATCTTATATATGGATTAGCTTCATACATATGAAGGTTTCTTAGACTATTTTGAAAAGAGAGTCCAATTATTAGATGATAAGGCATATTTAGTAATTCTTCAAGGCATAAAAAATGCAATGTCCCCAAGGATTCTTTCACCCTTACAGATCAAGAAGGCAGTAAGAAAAGGATGTATGCTATAATTTTTATGAGTAGAAGATAAAACTAAGGAAATACAAACCAACTTGAGAGGTTATTGTATACACATAATATTTTCAAAATTCTATCAATTGCTGATGTTATTTATCTTACAAGAACTTATCGAGTCTCAATCTATTTGAGTGCATTCCTTAAGGGCTAGGCACACCATTGGTGCTTCACATGATTTTATCCCTTTTTACACTTTTTATCTACACACTTATCTCCTAAAAACCATATCCCTAAACTTTTTCTTCTCTATTGTACACTCCTCAGTCATTTCTGACCTTTTATCCCCCTTTTCCTATTTTTAAGCCCCTTTAAACTATTTATAGTACTAGGTTGATTGGGTCAACTTTTTACTCTTATGGGTGAAATTCATTTAGGGTCTAGGTCATCTCTTGGCCAACTTAGCCTGTAACCTAGTGAATTTTCATCCATAACAGTACTATGTCGATTGGTCTAACCATTTTAGACAAAACTTTTAAAAGGGCTTAGGATTAAATCTTCCTATATATACAAGATTATTTCACCATTATTTAGAGAAGAGAAGAAGAAGTAAGAGCTATTGTGCATCTGCTTATCCTCCATTCCACTTGAAGAGAAAGCTTAGGATTTCACACTTTATTTGGAGATATGGATCTTCACTTGTTGAGAAGTCTTTTGGATACATTGATAGGTTGTGTAGCCTAGAGCTAATTTATCCTTGTCATCCTTATATACCACAATAACCTCTTGCAATCACCTTGGCCAAGGGAGAGATTGAGGATCAACAAGTTCATATTTAAAGTTAAGTATTCCTAACTTTGTTTTTCTATTGTAGAGTAGATAGATATGCATTTGCACTTCTCTTTCATGCATTAGGATTTTGTATACATTTACATGAGTATATGTCTATTATGCATTCTTATTTTTATTATTTATTACCCCTAATGTCTTCCACAAGCTTTGGTGAGCACTAGATTAGAATTTACTTTACTTGTTATTAGTTTAGTGAATATGAAAACATAGGGCTTAGTTAGGTTTATTAGGTGATTATGATTGATTGAAGGCTTTGGAACCCTCCCTAGCATTATTATTATGGTAAGATATCCTTTAATTAGTTTTAGAAGATCCACATATGGGTCATGTTCTTCATTATCTAGTGTATCTGTAGTCAGAAGTGTAAGTATGATCTATCTTCTCTGATTTAGGATTGATTTGTAGACATGATGCATTTTTTATTGCATACATTTTGGTGAACCTAATGTTAATCTAATCCTTTCAAGTTTTATTTCGCATTTTTCATTATTTTATCATTTTATTTATTATTTTTATATATTTTCGATACTAGGTCGACAGTGATGATATAGTTTATAACTTCTTTGTGCAAGTTTAACACACAGTCACATCAAAATAATTATGTTCTATTTGTAAAGGTCTTTATTAGATACAAGCTATTGGGTTGAATAGGTTGACATAGTACATGTTTTCACTTATAAACAAGCTACTAGGTTGACCCTACTGACATAGTACACTTCCAAAAAACATAATAGGTTGACACTACCGGTATAGTATTCTTCACAAGCTTCAGCAAATGAGGAACTACAAAACTAAGTCGACACAGTTGACAAAATTTTCAAGTAAAAATCAAGGCACTTCAATAGTAATCTCACTTTATTTTTCATCTTACAACCCACCAAGGTTGCTCTCTCTCTTTCTCTATCATTTCTATTATTCATTATAGTTCTATTTTTCATAATTTGAGGTCTTTAAAACTACCCTTACACAATAAATTAGGTCACCCTAGTCAACCTATTTTGTATTCTATCTTCTATCCAAAATATTATGTCAAAACTATTGACATAGTTCTTAATAGACCCTTGCTTCATCAGTATAGTAGTGACATTGTCGACTCTATACTGTAATCTCTGCATACACTATCATCTAAACTAATATTGTATTGTGTTTCAAAGTTAGAATTAACATCTATATTCTAGTAATTACTTCACACTTTCACTTTTAGTTACTTGCATTCTTAGAATAGATCTCATAGTCTAATTAGGTGGTTTTTCAATATATTGCTTAGTTACACTATTTTTCTCTTTCTTGCACACACTACCAAATCACATAATCTTAAAATGTATTTAAACAATTGTCTACCCAAGGCCTACCTACTTGGATTTTATCACCAAGGGAGAAGCAAACTTGGTTTTCTATCCAAGTATAAACACGTTAATGGTATATATTGGCAAAGCACCTAACACCCTTATCGTTGTGGTGTGTGATGTGAGGGGGTTGGCCCCAATACCAAGCTAGTACCATTGCTAACATAGATCCCTTTCAGCCTAAACATCTTGAAACCATCCATAGATTACTTTTTAGTTTCTTACTTTTAACCAAAATTCTTATCACACTTAAAATCATACTCTAATAATCTAAAAATATTCAGGATGACCACTTTTAGCATTTACTTTCCAATTTGACTACTTGATCTTTGCTCAATTATATGTTATATTGCAAAAACTTTCATTGACCAACATTGGTGAAAGGTTTTGTGTTGTGTGCCTAAATTAGATCATCCTCATTGACCTAATTTATTGTGTGTTTCCTTTCATTTTTGTTAAGCATGGGATATACTGAGAGGGGGGGTGAATTAGTGTATCATATATCTTCTAAATCTTTTACTTAATCAAATTCCTTTTCTTTAACCACTTAATCATGCCTTCAAGATATGCAATAAAACTGAAGCAATAACATGCACCACATAAGAGAGAGAGAGAGACCATATTTTTATGTGGAAACTCAATGTGGGAAAAACCACAAAGAATAATCTCAAGTACATGAATGAGCACCAACTCAAATTACAAAATTTCACAAGAACCAACTTGCAAGAGCACCAACCCCTTTATTGAGCATCAACACAGCAATGATTTGTGAGAACCAACCCATAGGAGCACCAACCCCTTTGTTGAGCACCAACATAGTAATGATCATGAGTACCAAACCATAGGATCACCAACCCCTCTTTTGTATAAAAACAATCTCACAATGTTGCTTTCTCAACAAATGATAGAATACTACTGCATCTCATTCTTTTCTCTTCTCTTTTATCTTTTCTCCTCTTACTCTTCTTAGTTAGATAAACCCATGCACTTACTCACTTGCTTGCATATTCTAAACGGCTTCCCAAGCCTTTATTTATAGCTTTCCAAATGACCTTTGGCATTCACCCTTTGTGACCCTTCACTCCTCATGAAAATTGGCACCAACCCTGTATGACCTTTTGAATCCTTGTATTTGAAAAGTCACATAGTGACCCTTCATGAGAAAATGCATCCTTTCTCCTTTTATCTTTATCTTGGTGACCTTTCAAATTCCTTAAGGTGACTCTTCATGGAAAAATTCACCATACCTTTTTTTGTCTTCACTTGGTGACTCTTTGAATTCCTCAAGGTGACCCTTCATAGGAAAATGAATCCTTTCCTTCTTTTATCTTTATCTCAGGACTCTTTGACTTTTTCATGGGGCCTTTTTTCACTTTATGCAACCAAAAATATATTCATTAGTATTAAATAAATATTAACACACATTACCCAAGATATGAACATTAAAAACACCATTAAATGCTATGGGGTCTTTATCACTAATAATTTTAGACCTTCGACATCAATGACAGTATTTTCAACAATCTCCCCCTTTGTCATTGATGGCAACTTCAAACTAAAATTGCCACATCCTGAAACCTATACTGCACATGTTAACCTACATATAATACAATCTAAAAAACATACAATAACTCTCCCTTACTATAGCATCTTGTATCTATACATGTTCTTATACCTATTTCTATTCTTCTCCTCCTTTGACATTAATGGAAAAGGGTCTATGATGGATCTAACACTTAGCTCCCCCTCAATTGATGTTGATCCTCAATGGTAGGAATTAAAATAAATTACTCCCAACTTCTCTCATAGATACTCGAATGTGTCTTTTGGTAGTGCCTTTGTGAAAATATCTACAATTTATTCTGTAGTACAGATATATTCCATTTTAACCTATTGATCTACCAGCAACTCTCTTAAAAAGTGATATTTTATAGGAATATGTTTTGTCCTTGAATGCATCACTAGATTTTTATAAATATTAATAGCACTTATGTTGTCACAAAAAATAGAAATAGGTTCATCATATTTTACCTTGATGTCTTCTAAAGTTTGCTTCATCCAAAGCACTTAAGTACAACACAACACCGCTGCAATATATTCTACTTCAGCTGTAGAAAGTGATACTAAATTTTTATTTTTCTTAGCCATGATACTAAGCTATCACTGAGGAAGAAAGCTCCTCCACTTATACTCTTTCTATCATCTAAATAACATGCCCAATCTAAATCTGTATAAGTAACCAAAGTGAAATATTTGCCTGTGGGATACCACAATCTATAATCCAATGTCCCCTTGACATATCTAAATATTCTTTTCACCAACTGAACATGACTTTCCTTCGAAGCTGACTGATATCTCTCAACCATGCCTATTACATGCATTATGTCTGGCCTTGATGTTATCAAATATAAAAGACTACCAATCATAGATCTATATAAATATTGATCAATAACAGGTATTTCTTCATCCTTACTTACCTTGTTTCATGTACCCATTAGTGTGCCAACTAGTGCACAATCCTCAAACCCAAAAAAATTCAACATTTCCTTGGCATATTTATTTTGAGATATGAAAATTCCTTTTTTTGACTAAAATATTTACAACCCTACGAAAAATGATAATTCTCCAAGCATAGACATCTCAAATTATTTTTGCATACTATCAAAAAAATATTTTGTCATTCTTTCAATATTACCTCCAAATATTTTGTCATCAACATATACCACAACCATCAACTAATGTTCACCTTCTATTTTGATGTAGAGATTACTATTAATAAAACCTCTCTTGAAACTTTGATCTTACAAGTACTTATCAATCCTTGCATACCAAACTTTAGGAGCTTGTTTCATTCCATATAGTGCTTTCTTCAATTTGCATACATGGCCACTATCATTTGAGAAAATAAATCCCTCAAGATACTTCATGTACACCTCCTCTTCCAGATTCCCATTAGGGAAGGCAGAATTGACATCCATCTGAAATACTTTGAAATTCTTAAATATTACATATGCAAGAAATATTCTAATAGCCTCTATCCTTGCCACTAGTGAAAAATTTTCTTCAAAATATATACCCTTAATCTGAGCATATCCTTTACCTACTAGCCTTTCTTTATTCCTGGTAACTTCACCAACTTCATTCAATTTATTTATGTATACCCATTTTGTTCCTATCACATTTTTTATTTTTTGGTCTAGGCACTAATTCCAAGTATCAGTCTTTTCTATTTGATTTAATTCTTCATCTATTGCCTTAACCCTATGCTCATCATGTCTAGCTTTTGAAAAAGTTTTAGGTTGAATTTTAGATAATAAATAAAAATTAACTTTCTCATATTCACTTACCATCATCCTTCTAGTGTGAACTCCTTCATTTATATTCATGATGATGTCACTCTTATTATGATTTCTATGAACATATTTGGATAGGGTCTTGGTGTCCTTTTGATCCTTTTCATCCTCATATGATTCTTTAAAATCTTCTTCTTTAATGATTTCAAGAGTATCAACTAGATCACTGGCTCTTTGTGCTACATCTTCATCTATCCTGACACTTTCACTTTCAACAATCTTTTTGGTTCTTTTGTTATAACATTTATAAGATTTAATTTTTCTAGAATATCCAAGAAATATACCTTCATCTGTTTTAGATTCAAACTTACCCAATTTTTCATTAGTTCTCTTTATGAAGCATTTGCTGCCAAAAACTCTAAAGTAATCAACTGTAGCTGGTTTGTCTTTCCATAGCTCATAGGGAGTCTTGTCACTGTTGACTCTCAATAATTCTCTATTATGAATATGCACTACTGTACCTATTACCTCTCTCCAATATTTATCTAGTATCTTGGATTCATTTAGTATTATCCTTGTCATCTCCTAAACTATTTTGTTTTTCTGCTTAACTACTCCATTTTTTTGTGGAGTTCTAGCTGATGAATAATGTCTCTTTATCCCATGGTCTTCACAATACTCAATAAACTCATCTAACCTGAATTCTCCTCCTTGATTTGATCTCAAGAACATAATCTTCAAATTAGTTTCATTCTCAAAAAAGCCTTGAATACTTTGAAGTGGTTGAAAGATTCTAATTTTTTCTTCTAAAACATCACCCAAGTCATACGTGTAAAATCATCAATAAGCAATCACCTTGATTACTTTGAGTTCTTATATGTCCACACAAATCAATGTGAACAAGCTCTAGCATCTGAGTGGTTGAGTATTCTTTTGTTTTGAACTATATTTTGACCTACTTCCCATGTTGGCATAATTCACAAAGTGTGTTGGAGGATTTTGTAATCTTTGGAATATCTCTAACTTCTTGCTTCTTGCTAATGTTTACAAGATTATCAAAATTTATGTGTCCCATTCTCCTATGTTATAGCCAACTTTCCTTGACCTGACATATACAACATTTTTGACCTTTGATATCTGATAACATGTACACATTGGTGCCTATTATTTGAGCATAAAAATTTAGTGTGTGTCTCTGATCACACATTTGACTTACACTCAATATATTATGCTTAAGACCTTTTACATATAGAACATTTTTAGTCTTAGTTCTATCATTATCGAAACTTAATGTACCTTTTTCAGCTACTCTAGTTTGTCTTATTTTCTCTAAATTTCACTATACCACCATTGATATTATTTAGAGTTATGAAATTTCTCTTGTCTCCTATCATGTGCCTCGAACATCCACTATAAATTAACCATGGCTTTTCTTAATTTTTTACATGCAAAGCTATCTAGATTAACATAGAATTTTCAAGCTGTTTCTTCTGCCATGAACCTGTCTAAACTTTCTTCTTGATGAATGGAGCCTTGAAAATTTGGTCCTTCTTGACTAACTCGAACATGCTTCTACAATACTAGGCTATGTATCCAAAATTATTACACTTTTAACATATTATGGCCTCTTCTTAAAAGTTTGATACAGGATCAAAAGAGTTGTGGCTTCTGCTTGACTCTGTATAAGTTTCCTTCTCCTTATTTTTAAAAGTATTAGCTCTTTTATGACATTCTATTTTCTTATGACCATAAGCATTACAATAAAAAAAATAACCATGAAAATAGAACCTATTTTTATTTGTGTATCTTTGACTTGATTATCCCTTTTAGCTATGTTCTTTCCAGCCTTCTTTGTTTGATTTAGCCTTTGCATTCTTAACTTCTTTTATTTTTGTTTCTTCTTTTGTAAGAGATTTAGCATAGCTCTATTTATTTTCAAATTTGATGCCTATCTTATCTGATATTTATTTTTTACTTTCTAATATCTTATTCAACATATTAGTGATATTCTCAAATTTTGAATCATTGGCTACTTTATCATTGACTGCTTTAATTGTTTTCTCAAGATCTATTTTAAAAGAGGCAATTTCAACAACATACCTTTCACATTCTTCACTTACCTTTTTCAATTGAGCTATTAGATCTTCTTTAGTATTTTTGGCTTCTTCAATATGTGCTTATAGATGTTTAATAATTCCCTTTGATTACTTTTCATTTTTCTCGATTTGGGGCTTCAATCTTTGATTCTTCTTCTCAAGAGCTTCTAATTCTTCTAATGCACAAATGACTTCTCCTTCCAAATTCACCTTAGCTTCATCATGTTCTTCTTCTTGATTATATATACTTTTGCTTGTAGAGGCATCTTCATGTATGGTCATGAATAGAACTTCTTCTTCATCTAAATCACTAACTCCACTGTCTTCGACTGAGCTAGGATCTTTAGAATATAAACTCTTTTTCTCAAATCCCTTCTTATATTTGTCTTTGAATTTCTTCTTCTATGTAGACTTTCCTTTTTCATTGTCACCATTTTTCTTGTCTGGGAACTTAGCTATAAAATGTCCAATCTTAACACATTTAAAACATTTAAATGGTAACTTTCCTTGATAATTACTTGTGCCCCTTTTAGGCTTACAGATGAATAGAGCTCCATTGTAATCTTCCTCATCACTATAGATGTCACTTGATTCTTTAATCTTAGCCATGTTTTTCTTTGATGTCTTGAAAGTAGATTCCCTGTTTGAGGGTTTCTCTTGTTATGTCCTCATCTCATATGATGTAAGAATACCATGTAGTTCATCCATCTTTAGCTTAGCTAGATCTTTCATCTCTTCAATTGTCGAAACCTTTTCATCATATCTCATTGGTTGAGAATTCAAAACATTTTGTACCACCATTGACTCTTCTAATTTTTCTCCAAAGCCTTGAATTTGATTAACTATTTGATCAACCTACAAAAGATAACTTGTTATGTTTTCTTCCTCTTCCATCTTCAAACTTTTAAACTATCTTCTAAAAGTCTGGAGCTTAGCTTGTTGAACCTTTCCATCATATTTGTAAATATTCTCAATATTTTCCCAAGTCTCATGAACATATTTGCATTACATAACTTTGAAAAAAAATATTTACATAAAATAGCATTTAAATCTTTAGCATTATTTCCACTTACCTTTTTTTCCACTGAAGTAGTTACAAATGTTTGTGGCTCTTCATATTCCTCCACCACTACTTACCAAATGTCAAATCCAAAGGACATGAAGTAATTTATCATCCTTATGCTCCAAAAGGCATAATTTTTCCCATCAAACAAAGGTGACTTATTTGTATAAAAACCTTAATGTGATCTAGCCATCATGTTTTCCCTGATCTACCTTCAAGCTGTTAAACTCTTTTCAAAAGAACCTGCTTTGATACCAATTATTAAGCACAACATATACTAAGAGGGGGGTGAATCAGTATATATATATATATATATATATATATATTACTTAATCAAATTCTTTTTCTTTAACCACTTAATCATACATTTAAGATATGCAATAAAACTAAAGCAATAACATGCACCATACAAGAGACAGAGAGAGAGATACTATATTTTTACATGGAAACCCAATGTGGAAAAAACTATGAAGAACAATCTCAAGTTTATGAATGTGCACCAACTCAAATAACAAAAATTTTCAAGAAGCAACTTGTAGGAGCACCAACCCCTTTGCTAAGCACCAAAATAGTAATGATTAAGGAGTACTGACCCATAGGATCACCAACCCCTCTTGTGTATAAAAACACAACTATCTCACAATGTTGCTTTCTCAACAAATGATATAATACTATTGCATCTCTTTCTTTTCTCTTCTCTTTTCTCTTCTCTCCTCTTGCTCTTCTTAGCTAGATAAAACCATGCACTTAATCACTCACTTGCATATTCCAAATAGCTTCCCAAGCCTTTATTTATAGCTTTCTAGATGATCTTTGGATTCACCCTTTGTGACCCTTCACTCTTCATGGAAAAGGGCACCAAACTTGCATGACCCTTTGAATCCTTGTATTTGAAAAGTCACATAGTGACCCTTCATGAGAAAATGCATCCATTTCCCTTTTATCTTTATCTTGGTAACCTTTTGAATTCCTTAAGGTGACTCTTCATGGAAAAATGCACCATACCCTCTTTTTTCTTCAGTTGGTGACTCTTTAAATTCCTCAAGATGACCCTTCATAGGAAAATGTGTCCTTTCCTTCTTTTATCTTTATCTCATGACTCTTTAACTTCTTCATGGGACCTTTTTCAACTTTATGCAAACAAAAATATATTCTCTAATATAAAATAAATATTAACACACATTAGCCAGGATATGAACATTAAAAACACCATTAAATGTTATGGGGCCTTTGTCACCAATAATGCTAGACCTTTGACATCAATGACAATATTTCCAATAATTTCTTGATATTAAAAGTACTTGAAAAAAAAAATTGTTTCATTACACATCATTCTATTTGATAGAGTCTCTTACAGACTATCTGTTTCCCTTATTTATAGTACTGAGTCAAGCCTATCAACACAATATTATTTTCTTCCCTCAAGATACAATATTAGATCAACCCTATCAACTATATATATATTAGCATTATAGGTTGTACATTAGCTAAAAGGAGTGTTTAGGTGTTGCTTCCAAACTTGGACTAACATGGGAATGTCTAAGGATATGGGTTTCCTATATCTAGCCCAGACCTCTAGGATTTTTAATGAGGCTAACTCCTCTGATGCATCATTTTGGACCTTTACTTATAAAACCTAAAACTAATTAGGGTGAAAAGGGAGAAGGATTTACAAAAAGTAAAACCTATTCTAACTTGTGGTGATGCACCATGAAGATTTTCCATCCACTCATACTTGAGCCTCTAAAACACTAGTGAGACAAAAATAAATAACAAGATCTATGACTCCAAACGCTTGTCATGGATCAATATTTCATGTAGAGTATCATCAATTGAGAAAAACCTAAGAGATATGATGGAAAAGCTTAGTCTAAGGCACTAATTTAGTCAACATGTCTATTATTGGATTTAATCAGATGATATTAAACCCTAGATGTAACTTGCATAACTAGATAGTCTACCAGCTAGGTGAAATTAGGACTTGGCAAGGGAGAAAGCTCTACCACTTACACAAATCAAAAATGACATGAACACACTAGTCTAATATCATGAAATCTAAAAATATTCATCTTATTTATCTCAAGAGGTTACAAGTCTCAATCTTGGCAGAGTCTAGTCATGCCCAAGAGAGGGATCTAAAATAATAGCTCGAAGGCTATACTTATAGCAGAAGGGAAGAAAGAGAGAGTGGATTTTGGAATTCAAAGAGTGGAGGAAAGCCCTTCAGATCAAGGAGTGAGGTGGTAGCTTTTGATTGTCTTTTACATGTGTGTCTTGATTAACAAATAGATCTCTTATTATCTCACTAATCTTAGAGCTCTTCTCATTGATTGAGAGTGTTCCACTAAAGATAAGGGTTTGTTACATGATGATCAAGTCCTATTGACTAGAATCAAATGCCCTTGACTACCTGTCTAAATACCAATTCACCACCTCAAGACCTTAAGTCCACTTGCCATGATTATGACGATCAAATCCTCAAATATTGATACTAACAATTATGCCATGTATTAGGTGGAAGATCACTTACTTTATTGATGATGGGCACCTTTGCATTAATTTCATATTCATTCCTTTTCTATATTTGGATTATAAGTACCACCTATAGTCAGAAAACCAATCTAACGACATCAATTTTCCTATAGTCTTTATAGTTAAATAGACCCATGGATCATTTAACACCTTTTATATTATAATAGGTTCAAATAAACCTATGATATCTCTATGGGGATTGATAATTCATATACACAGATCTTTTTTAAACCTAGTGAACCAGTCACAAGAAAGAACCCTATAAGCTCTAACTTATCAAAACAAAGATCAATATAAGCTCCAATGGCACTCCCTCATGTTCCTCATACTTGATTGCATCAGTTAGACCACTCCATGGTATTTGAATGAGATTTAATGGCATTAGGAAAACCCTACAAGACCATGCTTTCCATGGTCAAAAATGGATTCTTGACCTCTATCAAAAACCTTGAGACTCACCTTCACCCTAATTAGTTGTCAAAATATGACTTGGCTCATTGACACATTGACCCAACTCACTCTATCAATCTACTTGTGCATGGATACCCATGAGCCATTGATCTTTTACCATTCAAATGCACTTGTGCCACTTATCACACACCCATTTGCTCTTGAGATTCACTAACCATTTTTACTCACACTTGTCATTATATCTAAATGATCAATTCAACATGGATCATTTGATCAATTGGGACCCATTGTTTGAAATCCAATGGAAAGTCCATGGTCTTAAAGTTAACATACTCACTCCTATCATTTGATGTTTGTGTGACTATCATCGACAATTGCACGACCATTAAATTTAAGATCAATAAGACTATCTTGATCTATCTTTAAATTTGACATTCACATGACCATTATTCATCATTTTATAGAACATGATTGACATCCTATAGAACCTCAAATTTAAACACAATTATATTTTTTCCTGAGCCTTATTTTTATGTTCACATGAACATCTTATACTTTTTTACCAACTTTGAAAGCTTGGATATTGAAGCATGAGAATCATGGAGGCACCAAAATTTTAAGAGATGATCATGAGGCTAGAAGGAGCAAACCCATTTGATGTGATGGTCCCAAAAGCCTCCCAACTGGAGATATTAAGTGCTCAATTTGATTGGTTTGTAATTTCTTTTGTGTGACGTCCTTATGATGGCTGAGCTCAAATGACTAAGTATGGGTAACTTAGCAAAAAATTTAAAAGTCCCATCTTTACACATGGATAACTCTATTTTTTCTTCGATAGAGGACCTAAGATTTAGATCATATGATCTTGGTACAAAATTGAACAAACCCATATGACCAATTCTCCTTGATTCATCCACATGTACGATGTTTGGCCTCAGTAAACTGCTCACTTATACTTTTTACCACTAGACCCAATATGCCTAGGTGAACACAATGAAGAACCAGATGAATACCAAGATCTTATTAAGTCATTCTAAGAACTCTTAACATCTTATAGGGGCTCTAAAACTCTGAACCATGTTCTAAATGTTAAAAAAAACATGAGAACCTGAGCCTTAGATCTACTTCTTCATCACACGATGCAAGAGCTTCTTATGTGGGCCAAAATTGGCCAACATCTTTGGTGACTCATGGGGAAGCATGCCTGTTATGCTTGGAGAAACTGAACCATGTGCCAATCTTTTTCTAACCTCCTAAAATAAAATAAAGACCAAAAGGATAAAAATAAAATATAAGGGGAACCTGGACCACTAACCTATAGAACAACAAGGCAAGGAACCAAAATAACCTACAAGCTTATGCAAAGCACTTATTCAATATATATATATATATATATACACACACACACACACACATATATATACATATATATATATATATACACACACACACACACATATATATATACACTAAAAAAATAACCTATATTGAATTCATTCTCCCAAGATCAAATGGGAATTTATTTGATGTAACATGGTTCTTTGAAACATGATTGCTTCTCTTTGATGGACTCCTCTTGTAGATGGGAGCAAAAGGGTGTTCATATCCTTTTAATGATATAACTGAGCCTCTTATTTCCATCCTTGGGTATAGGGATTGAAGATATAGATCTAAGGCCCAATCATATTCATCCCAAACTCTTTTTTGTTGCATCATAGGCTTCATCTCCTTTTTAGCCAAGTGATATAATTGATTCAGTTCCTTGGACTCCAAGTGGCCAACTATCACAGCATCCTTGTTGAGTTATTTCTCTTTGGGCCTTGATTGATAGAGTGGTGAGGCATATAGGTTCAGGAAAAAGTCTTCTAAATATTCCAAAAATGGCATCTCATATCAATCAATATACAAATCACTAGGCTCTTGTTTACTCCTTCCATCTATTTACAAGACATTATGTTGATTACCCACTCCTTTTTCTCGAGCAAGGTCATCACAAGGCTCTTGGTCATTTAAGGTTTGCTCATCTTATTAATTAATATATATGGGTGATAAATCATTAATCCACTCAGTAGAATATTGGGGATCAACCAACAATGATTACACTTGTAAAAGCAATAAACACTGAATTAAATCAGATAGATAAGTAACTAGAATGATAAATAGCACAGAACAAGAGATACAAGAAACCACCCTGAAAACTTGTATTAAAACTCTTTACAAAAGGAATACAATTGAAGAAACTTCTTTCTTCCACACCTCTCTCAGATGCACTAGATCTCTCACTAGATCTCTATTCCTCAAGAGCTCTCTCTCTCTCAAGTACAATCAATTCCAACAACCTGGATTGATACAACTCTGTACTGTCCTTCAAACATTCACAATATTCTACTCATACTCACACAATAAGCTAAGAAGATCTTTCCTACATATAGAATTAGGAAACTTGAGCATGCACTTACAACCAACAGTTAAGCCTCTTGAACAAGGGCTCTAAAAACAAGCTTGCTAATAATAGAAACGCGAACTTAAGACTAAGACTTAAACTCATCATGCAAACACTCACTTCTGTCCTCGGAAATAGCATTCTGGATGCACAGGTAACCGATGCCGGTTCCTGTCTGTTTGCCTGTGACCGTCGTCAGCCGATCCTCTGCCGACGCTGGCGTTCCTTCAACTGCTCCTGACCGACGCCGGTGACTGTGTAAACCTGCAACTATGTAATGCGCTCATATGTGAAGCTTTTAGGCTCCACACCTTAACATAGAATCTCCTCTTGAATTGGCATCTCTAAAGTTTCACTACTGTCCTTATCTAAGACATTAGCCTGCTTTTCAATCTCATCACTCAAATTTGCCACACTTAATTGTTCAATCTCACCTAAGAACTCCAAATACAAATTTTTCCACTGGTCTTCCAATGGATCCTTGACTTTAATATTAATAGCATCATCATGTATTTTTCCATCTAATTTATCTCTTATTAAAAGGTTTGTTTGTGTTTAATTTTCCTCAATTCCATCATTATGACATTAAAATTATCCTTTATCATCCAAGATCTGCTCATTATTACATTCTAATCTAATGGAGTGCATAGGGGTCCCAATTTAAATCTCTTATTCATATACACTAGAAAGGTCTTCTTCAAGGTGCCCTTAACACTCATCTACAACTGTATCAATGTCTATTTCTTGAATGATTGCCTCCTCCTTTACCAACTTTGATAGTTTTTCCACCATGCTCGAATGATCCAATTCTAATTTTGGTGTACTTGAATTCTTTTCAATAGGGGAGAGGGTGGGAGGGAAGTAGATATCATTAGGTTTCTTGATGATTTCAAGGGTATCCTTCTAACTAGGGATCTTGAATGGTTTCTTAAGTAGCTCTTGGGATTGAAGAGGGATGTGAAGAGGGGGAATAGGTGTTTGCGTAGTAGCAGATGAAGGATCAATAGTAAACTTTACACCTTCTCCTTCTTTCTTATCCTCCTTGTCAAGGGTGGGCATGATGAAATTAGGATTAATGGCCCATAAATGCTTCCATGTGGGCATCACCTCAGGTTCTTTGGTAGGTATAGGATCTTGAGCACAAGTAGACCATTTTGGAGGAGAGTGAAGGTAATCTACCTCTTGAGTGGCTGGGGAAGAGGCTGAATGTGGAAATTAGTAAGTGTCTCAGACTTGATTTTCACCTCCACACCATGTTCAAGCTTTCACACTATATGAGATAATTCTTTGAAAAATTACCCTCTAACCTTAGTCATGAAGTCACTACCCAAAAATAAGGCACGATGAGGCAACAAATCTATTAGCATAAGGTTTTGTACAACTAAAAGATTGGGGTAGGCATGAAAAGTAATTTGGAGGATTATAACAATGTCAAATACCTTCATGGGAGATCCATTCCATTATTAAAAAATGTCAAGTACATATTCATAACTCATATTCAAAGTATCTACTACCTATTTAGGGATAATAGATAGACTTGCCTTGTCATTAAGTGAATAATTATGGACCAAGAAATCTCCTATGACTAAGGAGGAAAGAAAGAGAGATGGGGTAACCAATTTACCTAAATGTAAATAGTTTATAGGAGTATTTTGGTCAGGGATAATATTTAAGCATTATCCCCTTTTTATTTTTTAAGGCTCTCTTAAAAGCCATCTCTTTCTTTTCTTATTCTCTCAATCTTTGAATGCAGGCAGTCATTATTTAGTGTGTGTGGATTGGAAGGGGTGAGAAGTTGATAATAGGACTGGTCATGAGGATGAGGAGGTTTCCATGGATGGAGGGGGCTAAAATTATGGCATATGCTCTTGATAATATGGAATATGTGGATTATATGGGTTATATGGGCTATGGTAAGGTAGTTATGGGGGTGGATATGGGAGTCGATATGGGGGTGGATATCAAAAATATTCCTCATAGGATGTCATGTCTCCTTATGTAATATGCGAACTGAATTTAGAATCATGACAAAACTTTCTTACCTCTACAACCATAAAACCTCTATTACCTTTAAACTTGAGGTTGATTTCAAACCTCCCAAAGACACTTGAATCTAAGCAAGATGTTTACAAATGATGTTACTGATGTTTTTAGCTTCTAAATGCCCTCTAATGCCTTCATAATATACTTTAAGGTTCTTGAAAGTGGTCCCATTAGGTGTGTCAGAACTGTTCACACCCCAAGTTGCACCCTAACTGAAAGGAGTGTCCAAGTCCTACTTCTAAATCTAGACTAACATGAGAATGGTCTAAGGTTGTGGGTTGCCTATATCACTAGACCTCTAGGATTTTTAATGAGGCTAGCTCTTCTGATGCATCATTTTGGACCTTTACTTCTAAAACCTAAAATTGGTTGGGGTAAAAAGGGAAACAGAGTTAAAAAAAATTAAAACCTATTCTAGCTTGTGGTGATGCACCATGAATATTTTCCATCCAATCATACTTGAGCCTCTAAAACACTCATGAGATAGAGACAAATAATAGGATCTATGACTCCAAACACCTATCACGTGTCAACATTTCATGTAGAGGTTCATCAAGTGAGAGAAACCTAAGGGAGATGATGGAGAGGCCTAGTTCAAGGCATTAATCTAGTCAACATGTCCACTATTGGCTTCATTTAGATGACATTGAACCCTAGACATAACCTACATAAATGGATAATCTACTAGTCAGGTGAAATCAGGACTTGGCAAGGGAGAAAGCTCTACCACTTATCTAAATCATAATTGACATGAACACACTAGTCCAATATCATGAAATCTGAAAATAATCATCTTATTTATCTCAAGAGGTTATAAGGCTCAATCTTGGTAGAGTCTAGTCATGCCCAAGAGAGGGATCCAAAATAATAGCTTGAAGGCTATACTTATATCAGAAGGGAAGAAAGAGAGAGGGGATTTTGGCATTCAAAGAGTGGAAGAAATCCCTTCAGAGCAAGGAGTGAGGTGGTATCCTTTTATTTTCTTTTACATGTGTTTCTTGGTCAACAAATAGATCTCTTACTTTCCCACTAATCCTTGAGCTACTCTCATTGGTTGAGAGTGTTCCACTAGAGACAAGGGTTTCTTACATGATGATCAAGGCCTATTTGAGCATAATCAAATTCCCCTAACTACCTCTCCAAATACCATCTCACCACCTTAGGACCCTAAGTCCACTTACCATGAATATGAGGATCAAATCCTCAATTCTTGATACTGACAATCATGCCATGTCTTAAGTAGCAGAGTGCTTGCTTTGTTGATGATGGGCACCTTTGCTTTAATTTCATATTCATTCCTTTTTTATATTTGGATCATAGGTCCCACCTATAGTCAAAAAACTAATCTAAGGACATTTTTTTTCCTATATTTTTTATAGTAAAATAGACCCATGGATTATTTAGCACCTTCTATATTATAATATGTTCAAATAAACCTATTATATCTTTGTGGGGATTGAGAATTCATATACATAGATCTTTTTTTAACTTGGAAAACTAGTCACAAGAAAGAACCCTATAATCTCTAACCTAACAAACCAGAGATCAATATAAGCTCCAATGGCACTCCCTTATGTTCCTCATACTTGATTGGATCAGTTAAACCACTCCATGGTGTTTGAATGAAATTTAATATCATCAAGAAAACCCTACAAGCCCTGATTCCCATATTCAAAAATGGATTCTTGGCCTTCACCAAAAACCCTATGGCTCACCTTCACTCTAATTGGCTATTAAAATCTAACGTGGCTCATTGGCACATTGACCCAACTCATTCCATTGATCTGCCTATACACAAATACCCATAAGCCATTGATCTTTTATTAGTCAAATGTGCTTATTCATGCACCCATTTGCTCTTGAGATTCACTGACCATTTTGACTCATGCTTGTCAGTAGATCTGAATGAGTGATTAAACATAGACCATCTGATCAACTAGGACCCATTGTTTGAAAGCTAATGGCTAGTCTATGGTCTTAAAATTGACATCCTTTCTCCCATCATTTGACGTTTGTGCGACTATCATTGATGGTCATGTGATCATCAAATTTAAGATCAATAGGATTGTCTTGTTTTATCTTTAAATATGATGTTCATGTGACTATCATTCATCATTTAGTAGAATGTGATTTACATCCCATGGACCATAAAATTTAAACATAGGTATATTTTTTTCTAATCCTTATTTTGACATTCATGCAAATGTCTTATGCTTTTTGACCAACTTTGAAATCTTGGATCTTGAAGCACAAGAATCATGGATACACTAAAATTTTAAGAGATGGTCATGAGGCTAGAAGGAGAAAACTCATTTTATATGATGTTCCAAAATCCTCCCAAGTGGATATATTAAGTGTTCAAGTTGACTAGTCCATAATTGTTTCTATGTGACATCCTGGTGATGGCCAAGCTCAAATAACTAAGTATGGGGAACTTAGCAAAAATGCCTAGAAGCCCATCTTTGCACATGGAAAACTCTATTTGTGCTTTGATGGAGGACTTGAGATTTAGAGCATATGATTTTGGCATAAAATTTAACAAACCCATATGACCAATTCTCCTTGAATCATCCACACATGTGAGATATGGCCTTAGCAAACCACCCACTTGTACTTTCTAATACTAGACCCATGATGCCTAAGTGAACATAGTGAAGAACCAAATGAATATAAGGATCTTTTGAATTCATTCTAAGTACTCTTAAAACCTTATAGGGGCTCTGCAACTCTAGACCATGTTCTAAATGGAAAACACATGAGAACCTAGGCCTTAGATCTACTTCTTCATCAAACCATGCAAGGGATTATTATGTGGGCCAAAATTGGCTAATAGTAACCTTATCTACCTATTTTTTGTCCCAAGTTATAGTACTAGGTCGACCCTGTTAACACTGTATCTTTGATTTCTCATTTTTTAGACCCTACTTTTAGTGCTAGGTCAACCCAGTTTACTCTATACACTTATCTACCCTTTTTTTTTCCTTTCTTTTGTATCATATTTTCCTTATCTAGTCTTTCTCCTTCATCATGAAAATTTTTTTTAAGACCACTAAGTTGAATTCAAAAAATATGATTAGTCTTACCAACCCTCATAGATTCTCCCATAAGTAGTTTGTGGCTCCTATTCTGTATGAGAGTAATGTTCATATATCCACTCACACAACCAATTATGGGAGCCCTCCTCATTATTCTTCACTTCAGGACCCTTTCTTCTCACTTAAAGATCCACCTGAATTAAAGTATACACCTAAAGTACTCTTTTTTTTATCTAAATTCCCTCAACATTGAGGAAAGGACCCTTCTACCATTTACCATCTCATGATTAGTGTTCAAGTTGAAGAGCCTCATTCACCTTCTCCCACATTCTCACTTGGATTTTGGGATACTATCTTCTTTTCTTCTCATCCACTTCCCTCTATTTTAATCTCTTCTCATACTATGACTTCTTCTTTGACTTCCTCTACCTCTATTCCTAGTATATCTACTAATATGACAAATTCTACATGTAGTGGGCTTCTTCCAAGACCCACTCTCCTCATCTCTTCCACTAGTGCATCATTTGTTACCCATGATAATCAGGCTTCTAGTGTTGCTTCTTCTAATCCCTTTACTATTCCATATATTACCACATAAGAAAAATTTTCCACTAGTGCCTCCCATTCCAACAACTCTTCTCAAGCTCATACTAACACCCATAGTGGTACCCAAACCATTACTTCTAATTCTAATGCTTCAAATAATTCCAACAATGCATCTCAAACCCATCAGCTCCTATTACAAACCCTTAATCAAATGAATGTTTTTCAATCTAATAATGTAAATCAAATGATGCAAATGCAAAACCACCTTATCCATCTTCAAACCCACCCTCAATAGATGCCATGGGGTATGCATAATTAAAATGTTCCCCCACCTCCTCTTCAAGATTCCCATGCTAATCTTATTCTTCAACCTCCTCTTGTAAACAAGACAATCAATCATATTCAAAATGATCCTCTTACATCTCAAATTGATAATATCAATATAGGAGGTATCACCTGTACCATTTCTTACAATGGGTCAACTGATCCTACTCTTCATTTAAAAACATTTGGAAATATATATAAAGATTAAGTCAAATTAAATACCTTTCTCATTACCAAAATATTATCCAAAACTCTCACAGGTGATGCTTTAGATTGGTACAACCAACATAAAACTCATTCTATTACTACTTTAGAAGATTAAGTAAATGTTCTATTCCAAGAGTTCCAAACTAGTGATCTTCATAAGAATACCTTGGCCCATTTTATCAATTATAATCAACTTGAAATTGAAACTTCCCAAGCTTTTGTTAAATGATGGAAAATATTTTCCAATAGATGTGAACATATCATAGCTGATGATAACCTTTTCCATCTCTTTACCATAGCTGATCATATTGTACCCTATCTGAGAAGGGGATTGCTTAAATATAGTCCAACATAGGAATGACCCTAGGTTTGGGTCACCTAAGATTGGGTCAAACCTCTGAAAAAGGTCAACTTCCTTTTGGATCTATCACCTAAACTAAACTCTTATTGGGAAAAGGGATAGATAAATGGGTAACAATGAATGAAAACATGTAAAGGATGTGATGAACTAATAATTTGATAATTCATCCACTCTTTTTTAACTTCTAAAAACACTAATGAGATGATCAAAAGACTATATCTACTACTCCATATGTTTATTATGCATCAGTATTTCATGCAGAGGTTCACCAAGGGATCAAAACCTAAGGGAAGTGATGGAAAGGCATGATTAAAGGCAATTAATCAATTAATGTATCCACTTGATAGATTTAATCAAGTAAAATTAAACACTAAACATGACTTGCATAATAAGATAAACTACTAGCTAGGTGATATCAAGACTTGACAAGGGAGAAGCTTTAACCACATATGCAAATCAATCTGACATAAACACACTAGACTAATATGATAAAAATTGAAAATAGTCCTTTATTCATTTTAAGAAGTTACAAAGATAAATCTTGGAAAATTCTGGTCATGCTCAAGAGAGGTATTCACCTACATTCAAGGCTTAGGATCCTATATTTATAAAAAAAGGAAGGAGAGAGAGGGAACTATGCAAGTAGAAAACATTGAATGAGGTCTAACTACTCTCAATGGATTAGAGTTAATTCAATGATGTTGAGTCATGATATTATCAAGAAGGAATAAACTTTAAAATCTCTATAAACTAATTGAATGCTCCATGATATTTATCTAACCACCAGGTATCCTTCTTGGGATTCTATGCCACTTTCTACTTGATCTGCTTATGAAGACAAAATCCTCATATCTTGAAACTAATAGAAACATGCTTAATCTACCTTAGGCAACTGCAAGTACCTATTTTGTATTTACTTTATAACCTAAACCTAGGTCTAATCTATAAATTGAAAACCAATCATATTTATTAGTTTTCCCATAGTTTCAATATATATATGCAAAGCCTGTTTGATGCCTGGTCCTTTTT
Organism: Torreya grandis; assembly: GCA_037957365.1. Classification (NCBI taxonomy): domain Eukaryota; kingdom Viridiplantae; phylum Streptophyta; class Pinopsida; order Cupressales; family Taxaceae; genus Torreya; species Torreya grandis. Next base: position 4,667,968 of record JARHVA010000128.1, on the reverse strand, counting down.
TTGGACACTCAAACACTAAAATTTGGTCTGCACTAGCCCTTTAAGGGACCTATTTTACCTATACAAATATTTAAAGGTGATACCCAATCCTAAAATGTCTATTTTGGTTCATCTTAGGTCATGATCAAACTTTGATCCTGTGTATTTACTTTGCCCCATCAAAAATTGCTTCTTTGATTCCCAATAGAAAAGCTCCCAAGTTGACTTCACTCATTAGTTGTCAATATTAAGTTGTCCTATTGACTTTTTGATCTTTGTCACATTGTTAGATACCCACGGTATGATTGAATGCATCCCCTTGGATCTAGATCCATTTGAACTCAAATGGCTAATTTATGAGGCCCAAATTTGATGCTCACATGGTCATCTTTGATGTTCATGTGACCATATTTGATGTCCATGAGCCCATCATAATTTAAATCTCAATAGTTATTTATCATGTCTTAAATTTGACATCCACAAGCCTATCATTGATGTCCATGATCCTATAATTAATGTTTATAACCCTATCATAATTTAAACCCCAATGATTTAATTTGTTAGCTTTATTTTGACATTTGCATGCCTATCATTTGGTGCCTGTGCAACTATCACATTACTTGTTCAACTTTAAAGGCTTTCATCTTGAGATATAAAAATCATGAAGGCACCAAATTTTTAGGAGATTTTCATGGTATTCATAATATTGATGATATGTGATCCTTTGATAATGAGATAATTTCTAATCAAATTTATAAAATGCATAACTCAATTAACTCGTCCATTTATGCATGACATCTTGATGATGGTCTAAACTCTCTATATTTTTTCCTAAACTATTGCTTGAATTTCCAAGGCTCAAATGAATTTATGAGGCATTAGTAAACTTTCCCATGCTCCTTAATGTTATGAGCACCATGATGCTTGCTTGTATCTTTCATTTACTCGAGACCTACTTCTTAAAATTAACAAGCTACACTCTAAGCTTGTTAAAGTTCTTATCTTTCCACCCTTGGACCACTCATTCCATCTAGAACATCTATTAATCTATTCAAACCATTTCTAGGCAAAAGATCCTTATGTGGGCCAAATTTGGTCAACATATTTAGCGATTCAATTGGGTAGCATGTCTATTATGCTCAAACATCAGACTATTTACATGACCTTTGGACTCATAACAAATTACTACAAGAAACTTCTTTGACTAAAAAAGACAATAAGTTCCACCAAAATAGGGAAGGAAACATAGAAAATAAGGAAGCTAACTAAACAAAGTAGATGTGAAAACAAAACATTTATTTGGAACAAAATAGAAGCACTCTAATCTAACTAACCGTGACAAAACATGATCCTCCTGGATCAAAGGTAAAATTCATAAACTCACTCACTCCAAGAGATGCTACAAGTTGTAAAGTAGGATATTTATTGAACATAACCTTTGATGATGCACTCTTCTTGCCTAATACCTCTCTTAGCATCTCTTCAAATTAGTCATCAATAGAAAACCAGTCACAAACAAAGATGAACTCATCTTGCACTTTAGGATCTTTTTCATATTACTTATCATCTACAACCTTATCAAGTGATACCTCATCTATGCATTATCCTTGAGTGACCTCATCTTTCTTATCAACCATTGCAAGTTCATCAAGATCTTCAAGGAGATTTGAATAGCCAACCCAATCTATATCATGGTAATGAATGAGTGAATCTTGATCAAATTTCTCAATAAAATATATCTCTCCAATGGGAAACATATCCCTATAAAGCTCTTGAATCTCCTAGAAAGATTCAAGATATAGCTACTAATCATCTTTTTGTTATTCATTTTGATCAATTTGAATAGAATTCGCTTGAATGGTATCTAGATCTTGTTCTTTGGGAGGTATCTCAAACTGATTTATGACTTCAACTTGTACCATTTCATGGAGATTTTCCACATCAAGATCAGCCTTCTCCTACACACTTGAGATATCTTCTTTAACATTAGCTACAACTTCATTCTCAACTTGTACCTCAAATGAAGGATCTGTTGAGGTATATTATGTTCACATTATTAATATAATGTAATTATTGTTTGGTAAACAATAATGTGTTAATTATATTTTGAAGTGTGTTGAATATACTATGAATAACAATATATTCATATTTAGTGTGTTGTTGGGAGTTGGTTTAGATATGAGATTTCTAAGGAGATTTACTCTCTCAAATATAGTAAATAATTTTCCTATATATATTTTTAATACTCCCTTATGTTTTTGACATGAATCAATAGCAAAAGAAATAATATAATATTATGTTTCTAAATTCTTTATGTGTTTGGCTCTTCTTCCCTATGCAAATCTGAACCAGACTTATTATCCGGTATCAGATCAAGAAAAAAGTTTGTTAAATCTATGAAGGAGCAGATTGTGCTCAAGATGAGAGTCTTTGATAGTGTGCTTATTTTCTTGGTATTTCCCCTTGAGATTCTACAACTTGTAGTGAATTATATATTGAGTTATACTATTTTAGAGCCTTTATCTCTGTTGTATGTGTCATTTTTATGCATTAAATGTTCTAAGTTAAAATAGTTGTGATTGAATTGAACTTCCCTTGGCACTATATATTTACCAGCTTAGAAAAAAATATGTGTAGTATAAAGATCATTGCCATTTTTTTTATACTCTCGCATGCATTCTATAAAATCCACATGCAATTCTACCTCTATGTCATTATTTCTAACATAGTAAACTGAAGAGAAACCATGTAGTGTCAATGACACCCAATGTAACAGCAAAAAGGAGATCTAATTTATTTTTTAAAGGCATGTGCTTTGATCTAATTGAATTCATTATTAGCATCATTTATGTCATGTAGCCTCCATTTTCCTTTTCTAAGATCAAAGACTATAGATATTAGTTTGTGACACACAACTTTGGATTTACATCATGGACATCATTCTCAGATTTGCTTATATGCACCAATGTTCTTTTCAGTCCTCTCCATGCACCCATCTTATGTGCAAGTCTGATAAATTTTAATGCCATTTTATTGCCCAACATCTTGGTATGCTTGATGTATGTATCTTGGATATATCTTAGGTACTCGATGAATTTTTTATATTAAGGTTAGGTTCATATAGTCATTTATTAAAGGTACGTAATCTATTTTAGTCTTCAAATGTTTTTTCCAGTGTCATATCAAAAATTAGAGTATGCATTTAAGTTATATGGTTTAAGTCTTTAGTTTGGATTATATTTCAATAGTACATCAAATTTATATTTTAGGGATTTTTTTGACATATTCAATATATGACATAGTGAAGAGTTGGTTATTAAAATGGTCTTTATGTCTATAAGAGTCATTATCAAAGGAGTCATCAAAAGTATTAGATCATTTTCTTTTATGTCTAATGAGTTTGGAAGAAGTAATTTTTTTAGTGATATTAAAAGTCAATTGTTAAGGTGTGTAAAGTCTTGTGTCCTCAATTAGAGTCATATCAAAAAGGAAACAAAAATTTTAAGTATGTGGTCATCAAATTTCAAGTTGTCAATTTTGTGTCAAACTTGGTTATGTATCAAAATTAAGTATTTGAGACTTTGTTATTGTAAAATTTAAAAATTCATCTATTTTTTACAAGTCTTTTAATAGATGCATTCTCAGTGGAAATTGAAGTTCTATTTCAAAATATTAATGGACATTCCATTACAAAATTTCACCAACCTCAACTTCCACACATAGAAAGTCAAAATCCAAATGCAATTAATAAATAAAAATTTATGGAGTATTTTTACGCCTCTCGTTATCCACTAGCAATGGGGCCATTCTCTGATTTTATGGTATTTTTCTTTCAGTTGTGTGTTTATTTTCAGCATATTGTGGTGTGAATAAGAATAGATGTTGTATGCCTATTCATGTTTTTTATAAGTGAAATGAATATTCATATGTAACCTTTTTGTAATGTGAAAATGATGAGAGCTAGAAACTATAACTACACATCATGACGTGGTTTATGGTAAGCCATTTGTAAAACCATTGCTTTGTGGTTTTTGGTTAGCCACTTGTAAAACCATTATTTTGGTTGTTGGTTAACCATTTGTAAAACCATAAAGTAATTCTTTGTAATTTCTAGTTAGCCACTTGTAAAACCACTATTTTGGTTGTTGTTCAACCATTTGTAAAACCATAATTTTAGGTTTGTGATTGTCCTCTGAAAATCACCAAGTCATGAGTCTAGGTGCAGATATAAGAAAGTTATTTTCCCCATGTTCACATTAAGGGGGTGTAGGATAGGATTAATAATGTTCACAAGGGGTGAATGTTGAGTTATATTGTGTTCACTCTATTAATATAACATAATTATTATTTGGTAAACAATAATATGTTAATTAGATTATATAGTGTGTCAAATATATTATTAATAACAATATATTCATATTTAGTGTGTTGTTGGGAGTTGGTTTAGATGTGAGATTTCAAAGGATATTTACTCTTCCCAAATATAGGAAATACTTTTCCTATATATATTTGTAATAGTCCCATATATTTTTGACATGAAGCAACATCAGAGGAAATAATATAATATTGTTTTTCTAAATTCTCTACGTGTTCAGCTCTTCTTCCCTATGCAGATCTGAACTAGATTTATTAGGATCAATGAGAAACTCTTCCTCATACACAATTGAAGCATCATATTCACACTCTTCATTAACTTGACTTTCAACTACAATATCTTTCTCTATCCTCCATAGAACAAGATCCTCATGAAGAAGGGAGATGGTGGGAGGGTGATGAAATTCATTCATTTGAGAGGGAATATGAGGTATCGAAGGTTGATCATGATCATATTTTGGGATCTTTAGGGAAATCGAATCATCTAAGGATTTTTAGAGAGGAGGAAAAGAGAAACTTTTGAAAACCTCTACATTCTACTCCTTCCACTTGGCCATAACCTCATCAAATTTTGAAACCTCCTTGTCCTCCTAGATAACTTGAGCTTGAGAGATGAGTGGTGAATAAAGGGGAATATAAGAAGGTTTAATCTCAAGAATATGTCCAGGAATAGGATCTTGAATAGGCATATGAGTCTGCTCTTAACTCCAACTATGAAGCTCCCTTAGCACACACCGAGCATAGTTAAAAACTTCATGAGAATAAGGAACACAAAAAGATTGGTAAGGAATACAAAAGGGTTCTTGAGACAACTGGTTCAACTCAATTTATTTCCTCTCCAAGCCTCCATCTTCTCCAATACAATATTACACAACTCATTCCTCTCCTTTGTATCATTAGAAACATTTTGAAATAGACCATTCACTTCCTTATACTGAGAGTTTGAATAAAATTTTCTTTCATACACTAAAATTTTGAGCTCTATTTCATCCATTATTTCTTGGAGATGAGGATTCTCGTATTCAACATCATATCTATATAAGAAAAGTGAAATCTGGTCATGATACTAATATGGTTCATAAGGAAGGTAAGAGTCATGTTCTTAATAATAAGGATCATGAAAAACTTGATAAGGCTCATCATAGCTTTGATAAAACTCTTGGTAAGGCTAATTAGGCTCATAACAAGGCTCATATGGATTATAATAGGGTTGGTATGATTTATAGGGATGATATGAAAGTATAGTATGGTTTTCTTCATACATAGCCATGAAAATATCAGGACAGTACAATGAAAGTAGACTTACTTGGATATTGTACCATGATTGTCAAAAATAATTGTCTAAGCTTAGAATCACCAAATACTTCATGAAAAACACTATTGCAATTATAATTTGACCAAGACCATCTCTAATGGAACCCACCAAGCATGTCAAAACTATTGCGTCCTAGATTTTACCCTAGCTAAGAAGTGGATTATTCAAGTCCTATTACTCAAATCTATTCTAACATGGGAATGACCCTAGGCCATGGGTCACCTAATATTGGGTCAAACCTCTGATTAAGGCTGAATTCCTTCCATATCTATCACCTAAACTAAAATTTAACTAGTAAAAGGGATAGATAAATGGGTAATAATACATGAAAACATGTAAAGGAGGTGATGCACCAGTAATTTGATCATTCATCCACTCTTTTTGAAATTTTAAAAATACTAATGAGATAATCAAAATACTGGATAAACAACTCCAAATGTATGTTATGTATCAGTATTTCATGTAGAGGTTCATCAAATGATCAAAACCTGAGGGAAGTGATGGAAGGTTATGATTAAAGGCACTTAACTAGTTAATGTATCCACTTACTGGCTATAATCTAGTTATAATAAACACCAAACATGACATATACAAAAAGATAAACTACTAGCTAGGTGAGATCAAGACTTGATAAGGGAGAATCTTCTACCACATATACAAATCAATCTAACATAAACACACTAGATTAATATGATGAAATATGAAAATAGTCCTTTATTCATTTCAAAAGGTTACAAGGATCAATCTTGGCAAAATATAATCATTATCAAGATAGGGATTCACCCATGTTCAAGGCTTAGGAGCCTATATTTATAGAAAAAAGAAGAGAGAGGGAGATATGCAAGAACAAAACATTGAATGACGTCCAACTACTCTCGATGGATTAATGTTAATCTGAGGATGCTAAGTCATGATCTTATCAAGAAAAAATAAACTTTAAAATCTCTATAAAATAATTGAATGCTCTATGATATTTATATAGCCACCAAGTCTCCTTCTTGAGACTCTATGCCACTTTCTACTTGATATGCTTAAGAAGACAAAATCCTCATATCTTAAAACTAACAAAAACATGCTTGATATGCCTTAGGTAGATAAAAGTACTTGTTTTAAGTTTTTTTAGAACCTGAAGTAGGTTAATTTTTCAACCTCATTATCAAGATTAAAACTTTTGATTTCTCACCTCATCTCATCTCTCAACTTCCCACTTCTTTACAACCTCATTCTCATCAACCACTTTGTGATGATAACCCCATTATCTTAACTAAGACTCATCATTCCATTCATCACACCTCATCATATGATAATGTCATCCCTACCTACATCATTGATCTTCATACACCTGATTATGATGATGGTTATACCTTAGATGATCCATTCGTAAGAGGTCTTATTCAGGCTTGTGATGCTAAGATTGTCCATTATCATTCCTCTTTACTTTATTTATTTTAGGGTATATTCCCATATTTTATCATATATCATTCCTAATTTTAGCATTTTTCTTCTTTATTGTAGGGTAGATATTGTATGGACACCTCCAGTTTCTAAATAACCTCATAGGAGTATGTTTATAGATCATGGTATGACTAGGCCCTATCACTTTGCTAGGTACCATGACCCCTATATCATATTATAGACCCTTCCCCTTCATCAATAGAGTCCTATTAGGATCTTGTTCTTATACCCACTTTAGTTGAGTATATTCTTACTTACAATCCTATTGTTCTTACTATCAAGCCTGGCCCTATCTCTCTACCAACACCACCTTCTCTTAGTGATGTTTTACTTACCTTACCATAGCTAGCTCCATTGCCCTCCAAATGGGTAAATAAACCTTACCAAGATCCTTCCATTTCTTTTACACCTACTCCTATGAGTACACCTACTAAGACTACTCACAGGCATATATATTGCTTCCATGGCATAGATAATCATTCATCCATGCATTATTGTAAGCTACGATAATATATTGACACTTTACATCCTACTACCCCTTAGTCCTCAAACAAGGATATACATCCCTCAAAGGTACTACTTGATTATATTCCTAAATATGATGAGGTATATTATCTCTAACACCAATGTGGTACACATCACACTGATCATAGTTGCATCCTTCAGCAACATCTTAAAGATCATCTTTTAACTTTTCATACACCTTCTACCATTCCTCCCATAGGATGTTCCTACAAGAATGATCCCACTTCTTCCCCCATGGTTCCACCTCCTATGGTTCCATCTCCTCCTATGCTCCCTTATTCACCTCTTGTTCCTCCACCAGTGGACCTTCCCTCACCCAT
>JARHVA010000128.1:4420000-4655000 GCA_037957365.1 Torreya grandis | reverse complement strand
TCTAGGGTGATATCCACCTCAATGGTATCCCCATACACCACCTATATTAAAGTATTAATAAATTATTCCAAAGGTCCCAAGAACATGACTATAAGATTTGTACTCAATGGTACTCAACACATCTCCATAATACTTCCTAGACCTAGTGTGACTAACCTATCTCGGTCCTCCATTATCAATCACTCTAAAAGGTTTGAGAGCCATTTTGAATCCACTCATCACCAGAATCTCATGTGCCCCTACAACCATCAAACAAAAAATATGTATTAAACCTCCATGTCACTTATAATTAAATACATTATTTTTAAAAAATTTAACAAAAACAAACCTAATTTGCCTTAATCTATCCATTTTTGACATATTTTTAGCCTACTTGGCCATTTTAGTACCTAGTCAAGAATTTTATACCTTTTAAGTATTATTTTTAGCCTATTTATTGCATTTTCATACTATTTTAGCCACTTATTCAAACACTAAGTTGACCAAATAATCCTCAATTGATCATGTTGACTTACCAAACTAAGTCAACCCTTTCATTTTTCCCTACTTAGTACTAAGTCAGCAATCTAATTTAAACAACTAAGTCGACAGTGAGGTACTAAGTTAGTAGCTTACCTAAACAAACTAAGTCAACACACACGACTAAGTTCACAGTGTCAAAAGTTGATTTTCAACCTACTAGGTCAATCTAGCTAGTTTAAATTGCCGATTCTTTCCCTACTTGTAATAAATGCCTTCACCATTTATTACTCTGATTCCTTTCAACCCATTTCCCCTTTTGGACTCTAGTAGCCTTATCAACTTTTTTGGGTTCATTATAGTTTCTATAATTGGCCTAATTTACAAATTTCTATAAAACACTTAATTTCCATTAAAATATTCAAAACAAGTTTGAAATTCTTAGTTGCCTACCTATATTATACCCGTTATGGCCGCTAGGCATCCCTCTCATCTCAGATATCATCTCCTTACCATATTAGCTCTATTTCCTTTCATTTTGTCTCTTCAATCTCTATTTTTCTCTCTAAATAAGTCAAACAGTAATAAATGACTTTCTTTTGACCCTATTTAAACTTACTATTCACAATTCTTTACCTTTCAAAAATTTACCGTCAGATTCCTTGTTTTGATCATATCTTTGTTTTTACTCACTCATTTTTAGAACCATAAAAATTTATAGAATCATGACATCATAGATAATCTTTGCCACTACTATATGCCTATATTCAAAAAAAATTGATGTTTTTCTCTTTTTTGCACTAATCTCTTCAGGTTCATCTAATGTTCTTCACATTTGATGCCTTCAATTCTCTTTTAGACTCCTTATTTATCTACAGTATTAAGGTAAATAAAGGTATGTGTTTTTCAATTATGTCCTTTAATTTATCTTATTTTTTCCTTACTATATTTTACTTAGCATCAGTGGTATGTGTCATCATGTTCTATTCCTGAAGCACCATCCCGTGTTGCACTTATGTGACACATGATGAGATTTGAGTGGAGAATATGTATACACATAATATTTTCAAACTTTTATCAATTACTGATGCTCTTTATCTTGTAGGAACCTATTGAGTCTCAATCTCTCTAAGTACATGCCTTAAGGGGTACATTGGGAAAAGGGTAGGAACACCATTAGTGCTTTGTAAGAGTGTTGACCCTTTTTCCACTTGTTATCTACACACTTGTTTCCTAAAAACCATATCCCTAAGCATGTTCTTCTATATTGTACACTCCTCAATCATTTCCCACCTTTTATCCCCCTTTTCTTAGCCTTAATCCCCTTTCAACTATTTGCAGTATTAGGTCGACTGGGTCGACCCTGTACTCTTATGGGTGAAATTAATTTAGGGTCTAGATTGGCTCTTCATTGACCTAGCCCATGACCTAGTGAATTTTTGTCCATAATAGTACTAGGTCGACTGGGTCAACCTTATTAGCCAAAACTTTTGGAAGGGCTTAAGATTAAATCTGCCTATATATACAAGATCATTTTGCAATTATTTAGAGAAGAGAAAAAGAAGTAAGAGCTATTGTGCATCTGCTTATCCACCATTCTACTTGAGGAGCAAGCTTTGGGTTTAATGCTTTATTTAGAGATATAGATGTTATCTTTTGGATAATTCTTTTAGATGCATTAATAGGTTATGTACCCTAGATGTGATTTATCCTTGTCATCTTTACATACCACAATAACCTCTTGTGAAGCACCTTGGCCAAGGGAGAGATTGAGACTTAATAGGTTTGTTTTCAAAGGTAAGTATTCCTAGCTTTGTTCCTCCTTTGTAAGAGTAGATAGATATGCATTTTTACTTCTCTTCCATGTATTAGGATTTTATATACATTGACGTGAGTATATGTCTCTTATGCATTTTTACTTTTATTATTTCTTACCCCCACTTTGTGCCACAAGCTTTGGTGAACACTAGATTATACTTTACTTTAATTGTTATTAGTTTAGTGAATATGAAAACATAGGGCTTAATTAAGGTTATTGCATGATTGTACTTTATTGGAGGCTTTGTAACCCTCCCTAGCATTTTTATTGTGGTAAGAGATCCCCTAATTGGGTCCAGTGGATCCACATATTGGTCATGTTCTTGATCATCTAGTGTGTCCCCAATCATAATAATAAGTATGATCTATCTTCTCTAAGTTAGGATTGATTTATAGACATGATGCATTTCTGATTGCATATAGTTACCATGTTTTAAAAGTTTTTAAAGATGTTTTCCCAAAGGAATTACTAGGTATCCTTTGAGGTGTGTTGTTAGGATTTGTATCCACCTCAAAGGCTCCTTATAGGATGAATATTATATATCTATAGATGCTTAAGGTTCAACTGCAAGAGCTCTTAGGTAATAGCATCATAAGTCCAAGTGTCTCACCATAGGGAACATTAGTCATGTTTTTTAGAAAGAAGGATGTGACTTTGTGGTTATGTATTGATTGTCATATGTTGAATAAAGTAACCATAAAAATATGTTATCCTTTACCAAGGAATGATGATTTTTTTATTAAATGAAAGGGTTGGAAATATTCTCTAAATTTGATCTTACATCAAAATACTACTAGTTGTATATGAAGGAGGAATACATCTAAAAGATAGCATTTCAAACTTGATATGGTCACTACAAGTTTACAATTATGACATTAAATCTAACCAATACACCTAAAAACTTAATGAACCTCATAAATATCATTTTTTGGGACTATCTAGATCAATTTATCTTGGTGTTTATCGATGACATTCTAATCTATTCTAAAAATGAGCATGCACATGAAGACCATTTAAGGTTGGTTTAACAAATATTACGATAGCATAGGTTGTATGGTAAGTTATCTAAGTGTTCATTTTATAAAATTGGAATTCACTATTTAGGCAATATCATTTATAAATACGGTATTCTAGTAGATTTTAAAAATATTAAGGCTATTAAAGAGTGGCTAGCTCCTAATAATGTACACAAGGTGTGAACTTATATGGGCATTGCTGATTACTATCATTAGTTTTTAAAATAATTTTATAGGCTAGCCCATCCCATCACTTCCCTTTAGCACAAAGGTAATAAGTTTGAATATACCTCTAAATGTGAATAATGTTATCAAAAGCCTAAGGAACTTCCCACCACAACACCAAATCTACTAGTCCCTAACCCTAATCAATCTTTTAAACTTTGGATTAATGATTCCCTGCAAGGATTCAGTCGGGATTTAACAAAAAATGGAATAATTTTAGCTTAAAAGTCACAAAAATTGAAGCCTATTGAATAAAAATATCCATTGCATGACTTGGAATTGGTTGTAGTTTACATGCTCTCAAAACGTGGAGACATTATCTTCTAGTTAAGTTATTCATGTTATTGACAAAGCATAAGATTATTGAGCATTTGTACACTCAATAAAACCTAAATGCTCATAATTAATAAATGACTATGATATGGGCATAAAATATGTAAAGGGGAAAGAAAAATCATGGTCGATGCTCTTAATAGAGGAGAAAAACATTATTAGAACAGCAATAAAAGATTTTTTTTAAAGAATGTAGTCATATAATTTCACATGAACCTATAAATAAAACATTTTCTAGTTATATTAATGATTTATATGGCTTCCTAAGATTTAAAGGAAGGATTTTTTTTCCAAATTGTGGTGGATATTGAGAACTAACCATGCAAGAGGTCCATTTAGATTTATTTCACTCATCATGGTGTCACAAAGATGACACATGAGCTAAAATCATTCTATTTCTTGTTTGGAATGAAAAAATATGTGACTCATTTTGTTTACAATTTTTTAGAATGTCAACAAGTTAAGGTAGAAAATTTTCATCCTAGAGGATAGTTGTACACTCATGATATTTGAAAAGACAAATAAGTTTTAGTTTCCATGGATTTAATTTCAAGCCTACTAAACTCTAGGAAAAAGCATGACACTAGTCTCATAGTAATGGATAAGCTGACAAAGGTTGCCCATTTTATCCCAATAAATATAAATAGTGATGTCTTCATTCTTGTAGATCAATTTTTTAGATAGGTTATCTACTTTTTTTAAGTTATTGAGGTATTAAAATATTAGGGGACATGACATTTACTACCTATTCTTGGGAAACGTAACCTTAGCTTTGCTACATGATAGATCTTTAGTTTTATATATCATCTAAAAATGAATGGTCAAATAGAGAGGATGAATCAAATGTTAGAATATATGCCTAGATTGTATGTGATGGATCACCAATATAAATGGGAATATTACCTTCACTTGGTAGAGTTTGCATGCAATAATACTTATCATACCTCACTAAAAATGCAACCCTTCAAATATATTTATGGAAGAAAGTGTAGATTACCCCTTGGGTGGGAAAGACTAAAAAACAAAGTGAATACATGATCAAAATTACTTCAATAATATGATACCCAAAATTTATCATTAGATAAAAGCTTAAGGTTGCATCTAACATATAGAAATGTTATGTAGATTTAAGAAGTTATCCAAGATAATTTAAAGTTGGAGACAAATTATTTATAATACTACACCATCAAAATAGTTCCATTGAGTTTGGAAATCCTTCCAAACTAGATCCACAATTTATTGGACCCTTTTATATTCTTTAAATGATCAACCCTATTGCATATAAGTTGGTACTTCCACCTTCGATATCCAAAATACACAATGTATTTTATGTATTAATGCTTAGAAAATATATGTATGATCCTTCACATTTTTTGAGTTGCTAAAATTTACAAGTGGAGGATGGGGCAACTGTCTAATTAAAACCAGTATAAATCCTAGCTCATCACAACATCAAGCTACAAAGTGAAACATTACAGCAAGTATTGGTATGATGGGACAAGTTTAGTGAGTGGAATTCTACATGAAAGGATGAAAAACTCTTCCTTAGTAATTACCCTCATTTATTTTAAATAATGGGAATCAAGACATTGCCAAGTTAATAAGGAAAGGATATCATATCCCCATTAATAATAGTTTACTTTTTAGACACCCCATTTTGGCCACAACAGTGTTCCAATCAGAGTTTGGATTGATTTCTACTGAAAAATGCAAATTAAGATTAAGAATCATTAAATGTCCTAAATCCATTTGCATATCAAACATTAGTGATCAAAATCCTATTGAGGCATCCCTATTTTGCGTATTATCCTATACACAACAATAACCTCTCACAGATTCATCTCTAGTCAACTTACAACATAGTAATTTGGTAGTTTGGCTTTTGGACCCATTAAGTGGGGCACTTAAACAATTCCTAAAGTGTAAAAATTTTAAGTAGAATGAATTAACTAAGAAAATAAAATTAAATGATTAAGTAAAATTTACATGTGCAATTAGTGAAAATGAATTTTGTAAAAATAAATTTTCAATAAAAATGAGGTCATGATGATGTCATAATTCTTAAATTCAAAGAATTAGAAATATCTCCCCTAAATACTTAAATTTAGAAATCAAGAGCCATGCTTAATAAATGGTATCTAAACTTAATTGTGATTAACACTAACCTAACTACACTTGGGTTAGAGTTAGTTTGGAAGAATATAAATATAAGACTTGACCCATTGTTTAACAATCTATTTTGGTGTAATGTTGTGAATAAAAATACCTTTAAAGACCTTTGTTATGTAGTGTTATAATGCTCATTTGTTGAGAGAGCCAAACTAAAGCCAAATCCAAGTCCAACATTGCCAAGGTGATGAGGAAAGATGATGCAAGGAGCACCATTGCCAAAAATTCTTTGATCACATGATCGATCACATTCCTCCATGGATAAAATAAAAATATTTCTCTTAAGGAAAGTAAATAATGGTTGTTCTATCTTTTATTGATAGTTACTTGTATTGTTATCTTGCTACTAGAGTGTCTAGTCTTGAGGCGTTAGCTTTATTAATGTGTTTTTGTTAGGTTTTTCATCATAATAACATAATACTAATATCCCCTCTTGGATTCCTATTGATCACATAATGGAATGCCTGGTGGGATCCAAACCCCACAAAGCTCTTCTAGCTACTTCTTAGGATGTTTTTCTAACCATTTGTATGCCAATTTTTTTAATTTAGTTACCAAAAATGTGAATAAATTTGAGCTCTCAGTCGAGCCACAAGGATTGGAGATGATTTTACAAAATCAAGGTTGATCTCTACAACCAAGGTTGATTAGAATAATTGGTAATGATATCTACCTCAAAAACATAGCCTAACCAAAAACATAATAAAATTCAAAATTTTCTTGCTTTTCTCGGTGCCTAATAGTCTATTTATTACTTATTTATCATTATTATTATAAGGAAATGAGGATTTTTAAGTTTGAAACATCATGTATCAAACATTTTTCTTTCAAAAACATGTTTATTTTTGGTGAGATTGTAGGAATCAATGATGATCTTAACCGAATCAACATTGATTACAAAAATTGTCATGATCCCTTCAGTGATCATCGATGATTTCTATATATTTTTATTTTTTATAAATTTGAGAGTTATTTTTTTATTTTTCTTAAACTAACTTACAGGAATATAACTTTGGCTCAAACACAAATTAATCCACTAACTTGTGTGCAGGGAATTAAGCTAAGAAAGAAGAAGTTTAGGTGTTTTTCAATCAATTTTTCATTTTACAAAGTCTAAATTTTACAAAGGTTAAAACTCATTCACATTTGGTTAAGGTGTTTTAAAATTAAATTTACAATTTTTATTTTATAATTTTAAAATCTTTTACAAGTGCAAACATGGCCAAGGGGCCAAATCTTTCAAACACATTTCAATTTGGTGTTAGTAAAAATAATTTACATCTTTAGTTAGAGCTCCTAAGAGATTTTTTGATTATTTTTTGTTTTAGTTAGTTAAAATTTATTAGATTAGATTCATTTATTTTGGAAAACACAAAATTTAGCTTGTATTATCCCCCCTATCCCCTTTAGGGAACTCAGGTGACCAAAAGTGCTTAGTTTATTGCCATTGTTTGTAAAAAGTGTATCAAAAATAATGTGGTGTATGACCTCCCCAAGCTCCAAGTAAATTGGGTGAATCAAAAGCGACCTCTAAAGTCTTTCCATTTTATTTTTCTTTTTTTTTGTGAACTTGGCTTATATTCAAGAGTTCATAGCATTAATGTGAGTTCTTTATGGGTGCATTGACCTAATATTTCATCTCCCAACATCATACCAACCCTGCTCCATAGTAGGGTATATAAATTAGGTAAATCATTGGATGGGATAGTGGTGAGTGGTTAGCCGAACCATAATAATGGGTACCTAAGTCATGTGATATTTTTTGGATGATAGATCCTTATCTTATTATAATTCCCAGTTCTTGATAAGGGGGTGTGAGGGGCCAATGCCCCCCCACTATGGTTACCATGGGGGTCCATGGGGGTGGTGACCTACTTGGAATCCCCCCTATCAAGGGTTTAGGGACATCACCCCTAAATTAAAATTTTGTTAAAAATGCATTATAAAATATTATAATTTCATAGTAAATCTAGACCATTCACTATTAAGTCATAGATCTAACAATAGAAATTATGTTGTGCATTTTTGCCCTAATATGTAACCCTCTTTTGATATGAGGGAATTATAATCATGGAGGCATACTATGTGTGAGTGAAGAGGATATTGTAATGGATGTATTATAGGTTTTTTCTTTCATTTATTAGACTGAATAATAATAAAGACTGGTTGTTTCTGTGTGGATGTAGCCCATATTGGGTGAACCACATTAAATTTACGTCTCTATTATGTTGTGTTTTATTTCCATATTTATTTCATTAATATTCATCTATATTATATATTCCTAACAATATCCAGACATCATAATTCATTAAGAATTACATAAATGAATTCTTTATGCAAAGGGCTAGACCATTGTATAATAAGCTAGGCAGTTTGGATTTAATTGATGTGATTGTGCCCTTATGTTAACCACACTTGGGACCATATAGTACATGAAAAAATTATATATTTTTATTCAAACCCCACTTGTGGGGAATTTCATGCCAAATACTAATTTCTCCTCACTCTAAGTTTATGCCACATACCAATGCTTGAGAGATAGAGGGGGCGTAAAAAATCTACCTATACCTGTACTTTAATTTTTGGATTAACACATAATTATTCACAAACATTGGTATATCAATGGAAACGTTGGTTGAATATACACATACCCATGTTATTTATAGGGATAGGATGAGCCATTTATTCTACTTCTATTTTCTTAGATTTACATACGTATTTTGAGACTAGAAACTATGTTGTTTGTTTGTTCAAACAGCAAGTCATAACATCACATGTTTTTACACCACTTTAGCCTAAGAGGTGTTATTCAATTTGTTTTATGTCACACTTTTACCTTAGAATTTTTATTCAAAAACATTTATGTATGTGTCACTTGTTTAAATGACGTGTCATTACACTGTCCATTTCTTCCCAAGTATTTACCTTAGAGTTTTGAAAGCCATTGTCATACCTTTTAAGTAAAGTAGCATCGTTACTCTAGTCATTTATTTCAAAGAATTGCCTTATTTCAAACCAAGTTAGAAACCATTTATGCCTTTTCTCTATAATTAGTGTCATTATTTTGTCCATTTGGGTCTAGGATGTTATTCATTTGAAGAATCCAAGTCTTTTAAACTAAGTTTAAAATTTGTCTTGTGAAGTTCAAATTTAAAATTGATCGGTCTACACCTATGTCTTGCTTAATTTTGGCTTGGGTGTTTACCTCTTACCTTTGAATTATGTAACTTGGGCTAATTCTTTGATTTATTTAAAGACCCTTTTGCCTAGATATATGAATTGATCTCTTTCTATGTTGCTTGAGTTAATTTGTTTCCTTAAACTAAGGTTAAAACTCTCTTTTCAAGTACAACCTTAAGCACAGTTAGTTTACATTAGATCCCTACTTATCACTTGGGATTGAATGCTTTATTCATTGCTCTTATTTTTCTTACTTGAGATTGACTTTCCCAATTAATTTTAAGTGTGTGCCTCAAGTTAATGTCTTATACCAGGGTTAAATTATTTTTAGAATCCATGTGCCTAGATTGATTCAAAGTGTTTCAAACTATTTGCCTTAGATGATAGATTAATTGCTAGTTTTTACCTCAACCTAGTTTGTTTTTAAGTCTAACTTTGTGGTTTCTTACCAAATATATAGAATTTGCCTTTTATTTTTTAGACCAGGTTTATTTTTAAGTCTAACTTTGTGCCTTCTTACCAAAGACCTAGCACTTGCCTTTCAGTTTTTAGACCTAGTTTGTTTTTAAGTCTAGCTTTGTGCCTTATTAACAAAGACCTAGAATTGCCTTGACATTTTTAAATTTATTTGATGCCTTTTGATTCTATATTTGTGCCTTATTTCCAAAGACATAGCACCATTTTTAATTCTTAGACCTAGATTAGATTTGTTTGAAACATTTTTCCAAAAGACCAGGATTCAAATTTCTCATTCATTTGACCATTTGTGTGCAAGACCAAGCTTATCATTAATGATTTTGAAGAATAACTCCATTCTAGACCACTGTTAAACAATTTTAAATAATAGATTGATTTTTCCATCTAGACCAAGTTTTAAGACATTTACAAACATCCACTAATATTTTTAGACCATAGTTCAATATTTTTGTGAACTCTAGACCTTTTCTTCATGAGATTTTACTCATGGGTTCAGATATACTTCACTACATATGTAGTGGGACAATGTACAATCTATATTTAGAAAACATCATAAAAAATGATGCCTTTTTTCAAGACCCATATGGTGATGACATAGTTTGTGAGATGGATCCATATCCTACTTACACTATTCAATATGCAGAACAAGACCAAGATCCATTAGCACACTCCCTAGTTAGTACACCTACTTTTCCACGTCAAGAACAAGAATAAATATCTCAATACCTTGCTAGTGTGTCATCTATTATAAAATAATTCCAATAGTAGCCTTACTATGTTACTATGCCATCAACATATGACCCATAATTGTTCAACCGTCACTTGATTGAAAATAAGGATGACGTTTTGGTCAGATCCATAGAGGTAGGGGCCAAGTTTCCATAACACTTTCCCCATGAAAACTTACCAAGTCTAGTTAGAGTGCCTAGAAATGTACCTTATACCCAAACTATTGAAAAGGCTTATACTAGTTACCCTTAATAACTCATGCCAATGTCACACCAATATCTTAATATGATTATAAAAGAAAAGGACCCCATGGAGGACTAATTCATGAAAATGCAACAAGCATATTAGACTTATCTTAATCTAGCACATAATTTCAATGTTATGACCATATCGAATGCTCCACTTATAAAACTAACTCCTTCAATGAGAGTGCCAATTTATTAATTAGGTAATGTTAATCTAGATATGGACCCATTTTCTCAAATTGCTTAATTAGGCAATATGTTCAATGTTCCATTCATTAAAATTTTGATTGTTACCTCTACTCATGACCATGTGCCAAATAATATGGATAACACACAAGTGTCTTTCAATTTAGGCCAAGGTGGGTTGAATGTAACACCTGTGAACTAAGAATTTGACTCAAGAGAGGATGGTTAGTATTGTGTTAGTTCTAAAATGAAAGCAAAATGAAAAAAAACACATTAACTAGAATAACATCTCTAGTCCTAGACACTAGGGGGAGATTAATAACAAATATACATATGAAAATAATAATTAAAATTCAAATAAACCTTCCTTCACCTTCCTTGAATGCTCCAAATAGCTTGTTGAAGTGGCTTGCTTGGATTGTGCTCAATGAGTCTTCATCAAAGGAGGCTTGGCTATCTCCTCTTCTTCAAGGCACCTTTTATGATGTTTTTGGATTTGGCTTGGCTTGGCTCAATATTTGGGCATTATAACACTAAAATATAATGATTTTGAATACATTTAGTCAATATAAGTTTGGCATAAAAGAGCTTAAAATTCAATAGGCAAGGCCTCTTATTTATAGATTTTGCAAAATGATCAAAATGAACCTGAACCATCCATCTCAAGATGAAGATGTGTGGCTAAGAATCCATTAAATTTTTGAAGAAAAAATCAATAAATGCCTTCAAAAATATTTGGGATAAGAGGCAATAAAGAGGCATATAGGGTCTTAATGAGGCATGGGGTGGCTTAATCTTGATATTTTATGCATTTATGGCCTAAGGATACCTTCCCAAGAAATGATGTTATTTGATGATGCAAATATTCAATATTCATTTCCAAAAAGAAATATTTAACAATATCCATGGAATTCTCAATTAGGCTCATGATTTGAATTACAAATTTAAGAATAATTAGTCACTTTGGTGTAAATTTTGGCCTTTTGGTGCACAAATTAATCAAATTGGTCAAAATGTCTCGTTATTGGCTCAAAATTTTCCTAGATTAGATTTGGAAGTCGATGTTAGATGCATTAGAACCATTATCTCATTTAGGATGTTGCCAATAAAAAATAATAAAGGCACATGTCTTGTGCAAAAAATTTAATAGAAAAGAGTAATCCAGGGCACCCAGGTGCGAAATTGGCATTTTGACTTGAAATGATCCGATCAAAGTTGGCTACTTCATAAATTACATTACCCCATTTAATGATACATTAGCCAAAATTGGTACTTGAATATATCAGTTTCAAATCTTTTAATTTGTTTTAGTGTTTTAGGCTAAATTGTACACTTTGGTAGAAATTGGTCAAAAGCCTGGTTGGAGGTTATCGGTCGCCAGTGTTAGGTGTCTAAAATTTTCCCCTATTTGGTAAGGCATTGAAATCTATAATCATACTAACATATTCTCAAAGAATTAAAAATTCATGTATGCTTACAACTTCAATGGCAATTGATGAACTGTATGATGTCCCCTCGAGGAAACGGTTAGCATAAGTAGGTCGGCAAACGGTCCCTTGAAAAGAAAGAAATGAAATGAGGGGACTAAAGAAAGGAAAATGATGGGGTGAAAACATAATGAGTTTGAAAAAGTATTCAAAACCATTGAGAATGCAAGTGGGATGATGTACAATAGTTTTTCCATAAGTGGTTATAAGCATTGTAACCCAATAGTGGCAATGTGGTATGATAACACAATGATTTACTCAAAAGTGGTTATAATCATTGAGGAGATGGAGCTGCCCTAGTTAGGATATAAAAACAAGATAACATCATGCCCTTGTTTGGGAAAAAATAAAGTAAAGTTGATGAGAACATAATGATTTACCTAAAGGCGGTTATAATCATTAAGAAATGTAGGTGAGATGGTGTATAATGATTTCCCTATAGTTGGTTATTATCAATGTACCTTGATTATGGAAAACATGATTGATTTGTTAAATGATTGAAGACATGATGATGATAACCTAATATAGAGGATAATGATTAATTAGAATAACCTGTTAGTAGGGAGATTCTCATCTAAACTAATAAAGGGTGAAATTCGTTCATTATTTAATTACTCTGTTTGGGATATGATTAGGATGTTGGTGCCAAGGATATGTTTATTCTGCCATTTTTGAATAGACTTATTAAAGCTAATTTTTATTGTATCATGTGATAGTAGGCATCATGGTATAATATCATGAGGACTTGGCCAAAATATGCATATAGACTGACTCCCAGGATCTAATACACAAAGGATAAATAATGCACCAATGATAAAAACCATGATGATAATGTAAACATATGAATATGGATGGATTCAAGTATAAATGTGCAAGGAATCACCTAATTAATTCACATAAATTGAATCAAGGTAAAAGTGTAGAAAGCAAATAAATAGGCACACAAATAACCAACATACAAGCAAATAAATAGATAACAGTTAGTCTTAATGTTAGTAAAACAACATGACAAACATTTCCCTTAGAAAATAGGTGACAACTTAGCAAATAAAAATTACGGGGGGGAATATAAGAAAATAAAGGGGTTGGTTGAGCTATCTCCATATGTAATAGACAAGTGGACACTGTTACATATTTCCATGGATATAATATCCAACAAAAACATCAGGCCAAATGTAGTTCTCCCAAGAAATGGGAAGAAAATGATAATTGATGAAAAAAATAGAATGGATGTGATATAAGAATAGGAATTATCTTGTAAAATGGCAAGTGCATTGGAGAAAAGACCAAAAAGGATGGGGAAACTAAGTGATAAGTGATTTGCTTATAACTTATTAAGGGTTCCCATAATCCTTAAGGCAAAGAAGTGTTCAATGTTTTTGGTTTTTTCTAATGGTTTTAAAAATATTTTTATAATTTTTAGAGTATCTCAACTTCATCAATAATGAAAAGACACTAAATGGTTCAATCTCACAAAATGGTGAGAGTGTTATTTAGGTTGCTAGTAAAATGGTGAGAACATGGCTCAAGTTGCTCATAAAATAGCAATAACGTGGCTTAGGTTGCTCATAAAATAGGGAAAATGTGACTTAATTTACCCACAAAATAATGAGAGCATAGCTTAGGTTGCTCACAAAATGGTGAGAGTGTGGCTTAGGTTGCTCAAAAAATAGCGAGAGCATGGCTCAGGGTGCTGAGAAAATGGTTAGAGTGTGGCTTAGGTGGCTCACAAAATGGTTAGAGCATGGCTTAGATTGCTTGAAAAATGGTAAGAGCATGGATTAGGTTTCTCATTAAATGGTGAGATCATGGTGTAGGTTACTTTTAAAATGGTGAGAGTGTGTCTTAGATGTGAATCAAACACAACCCATAGAACCCTGAAATGGCCTGAGTTTATAATAGTTCCACCTTCAATGAAGGAAGATGAACAATGTAACAACTAATTCAAACAAAAATAGGCATAGTTGTCATAAAATCATAGTAGGTCATAGTGAATGGCTAAATGGTATGGTCAAGCCTCAATAAACAAATGTTGCCCCTAGTTTTCACATAGGCAGTTATAACTAGGATACAATGGCATAGATTAATGGTACTAATTTCCCTATAAATGGTTATAATTATTTAAAAAATAGGTGATAATAGAGGAACAACAAATTAAGGATGAAACCACCAAAACTTCTGTCATAATGCTCCAAAATATTATCTCTATCTAAAATGCTCAAAATAACTGCTGAAACTAATTAGATTCATTGGTGCTAAAAATGTGCAACTAATGGTGAAACCAAGGTCAAATGGGCTAGGTAGATAGGATTCAAAACATGCTTGGTCATAGAATAGAATGGTAAAATAGATAAGTAATAGGCTAATATGAATGATAAGAATGATATTCATACAAAGAAGAATAGTGATAAAGTGGCACAACTGAAATGGTCCTTATAGACAATACATTATAGTGCTCAAGCATAGTCCTACTTGAGGTGAATAATATTCATTAGTTTAGGGAGTTCATCTCTATCTGGTGTGGCAAGCCTGTATGCACCTGATCTATAATCTATATTAATGATGAAATACCCTATCTAGTTTGGTTTGAATTTACCTTTATGTTTCTTCTTGGGTATGATATTCTTTTGGTTTTCTTTAAGAACAAGATCACCAAGTTCAAATGTTATATGCTTAACACATTAATTGTAGTGGCCTCTGAGTTAGTTATGATATACTTAAATATTGTTGAGTACATCTATGCATTTTTATCAACTAGGTCTAGCTCTTACAGGTGAGTTACTTGATAGTCATAATTATCTAGGACATGCTTGAAAGATATGCATAGTGAAGGTAACTCAACCTCAATAAGAAGTATGGATTCAATACCATAAATAAGTGAGTATGTAATTTCTCCTTTGGGGGTATGGTTATTGGTACATTATGCCCAAAGGGCAAAAAATATCTAAAAGTGTCAGTCATGATCGACATCATTGACAATATTTTTGAGAATGTTAATAGTTATTTTGTTGGATGTCTCAGCCTAACCATTACCTTGGGGTAATGTGCCATAGAGAAATGTTGTGTAATATTGTATTCAATACATAAATATTTGACATCTTTATTCTTGAATGATCCTCCATTATAAAATATAATATCAGAAGGGATAACATAGTGGTAAATGACATGGTTGAAAATGAACTTAGAAATATACTTTTTAGTCACGTGAGGGGTATATCTTTGACCCACTTAGTGAAATATTTGGTAGTAATAAGGATGTGTTTATGATTGTTTGAAGATGTAGGATTTATTTTCCCAATGAGGTCGAGTCCCCATGTAGCAAATGGCCATGGTGTCAATATTGGTTTCAAAGTCTTGGCTAGGGCATGAATCAGATTGGCATGTCATTAACATTTTTCACACTTATTTACATATGCAATTTCATCTACATCCATTATGGGCCAATAATAACCAGTATATAAAAGCTTTTTGGATAAGACTTCCCCACTGGTGTGGGCTCCACATACTCCTTCATGTACTTCTCATAATGCTAGTGTAGATTCTATCAAAGTGAGACAATGAAGTATAGTTCCATCAAAACTATGATGGTAAAGGTTCAATCCAAGTAGAGTAGAATGAGTGGAGTGATGGATAAAGGCTTTCGTTTATTTTTAGGATAGGTTAGGTGGTATAACTTGGTCATGAGAATAGTTATAAAGGTTTGAATACCAGATAGAATTAGGACCAATAATATCACAAATCATTGAAATAGTTGAAGGTTCATGAGTTGGTGAAAACAAATTCTTGATGAGGAACTAATAATCTCTATCTTTATTTGTTTGTCGATACAAAGAGCCGATAGTAGTCATGGTATCAGTATTTCTATAAATATCCCTTGGTATATGCTCAAATTGGATATCTATAATTTTCTATTTTAGAGTGTTGACCATAGCTTTGTAAAGAACCAACTTGTCATCTTTAGTTTATAAATGGTTTGTGACTTGATTGATGATTAATTAAGAATCACCATAAAACTTGAGATGAGATATGTTCTATTATACTACTTGTTTGAGTCCTACAACAAGTAATTCATACTCCAACATGTTGTTTGTACAAGGAAATTTGATTTTGAAAGACTTAGAAATTAGATCCCCTATGGTGTAATAAATATGAGGCCTATCCTTGATCCATGTGGAATAAATGATCCATCAAAATACATCTTCTAATTCTGCTCTTCAAGAGGTATGTCAATGATGGTCATTATGGATTTTTCAGTAAATTAGAATATGAGTGGATCTATGTCTACAAGGGGTGCTTCAACAAGCTGATATATAAGGATTTATCCCTTGATTGCCTTCTAATTAACATACTCTATGTCAAACTCACTAAGAAGCATGATCCATTTGGCCATTCTTCCTTGTAAAGATATCTTAGATAGTAGATATTTGAGTGAATCTAATTTTGAGATGACCATGGTCTTATTGTTCAACATGTAGTGTCATAATTTCTAAGCTATGAATACCATGGCTAGATAGGATTTTTCAATAGGCATATAATTGTGTTCATATGTGACCAATGTACAACTTAAGTAGTATACTTCATTCTCTATTCCATTGTCATCATGTTGAGCTAGAAGTGTCCCCAAGGTACTATTTGTAGCTGATAGGTAAAATAAAAATGGTTTCCCTAACATAGGGGATAACAAAATAGGTAGATTTGTTAGGTAATCTTTTAGTTACTAAAAATCTATTTGGTAGTGATTATCCTAGTGGAATACAACTCCCTTATTTATAAAATGTGTAAATAGATGACACTTATCTGCTAACTGAGATATGAAACATTGGATTGACTAGATCTTACCCTATAAACTATGAAGTGACTTCAAATTGGTTAGTGGTGGCATCTTTATTATAGCTTAGACTTTGGCTGGATCAACTTCAATGCCTCTATGAGACACAATGAAGCCAAGTAATTTGCCTAATGTTAATCCAAATACACATTTTTTTGGATGCAATCAAACTTTGTACTCACGTAGTCTTTCTAATATTCTATGTAGCACTATTGGATGGTCGGCCCTAGTTTTTTATTTGCCTAGTATGTCATCGACATAGTAATCAACAATATCATGCATCATATCATGGAATATAATGGTCGTGTCTCTTTGATATGTATATCTAACATTCTTAAGACCAAATGATGTTACTTGATAATAGAATGTGCCCCATAGAGTGATGAATGTTGTCTTGTGTTGGTCTTCTGTTGTTATTATGATCTATTTGTATCCTAAAAAACCATCCATGAGTGAAAGCATCTCATAACCCACCATGGAGTCGATGATCATGTCAATATTAAGAAATGGAAATCCATCCTTAGGGAAAGCTTTGTTTATGTCTTGAAAATTAGTATAGATTTTGATTACTTCAAGATTTTTGCTAATAGGTACAACATTAGATATCCATTCTAAGTAGTCAATGGATCGAATACATCCTGCTTCTAAGAGTTTTTCCAACTCTTTCTTTACTAATATAGTAATGTGAAAATGCATCTTGCATAAATTTTTCGTAACTAATTTTGCATCAAAATTTACCATAAGGTGATGTAAAACTAAGGTGGGGTCCAAACATGGCATGTTAGAATAATCCCATGCAAATATATCTAAAAATTCCCTCAAAAGAACCATCAAGACTTCACATTCTTCCTCAATGAGGGACATGCCTAATTTTATCCATTTTAGGTCTGATGGAGTCTCGATGTTTACCTTTGTTGTATCCTCAACTAGAAGGGTTGAACCATCTTCTAGGATAGTAGGTAAAGACTTGAACTATCAGGCTATATCAGAGTCCTTTGTTAGAACTAGTTATTCAACTTCACCTAGGCATGAGGAATTAGAATCCCCTAATGGGAGATTAAACCATGTAACAAAAAAATTTGGAAACTCGTGAACAATTTGATTAAAGGCTTGTTGTTGCTCAAAACTAAACTCATATATATATGCAAGTTCATAATTAGTGGTCTCTTAAGTTATGGTTTGAGAAGGTTGAACACCCCCATTTAATGGTGCTTGAAATAGGTTTTCATCATTAGACTAGCCTTTTTATTTATTTTTACCCTAGTCAAAAAGTTCCTCAAAGAGGTTTTCACTTTGGGACCTCAATTTTTTATTTATTTGTTTTTGGCTAAGGGTGTTCACCTGCTCTCCAAAATAGGCCTCAGGATCCAATGTGATTGAGAACCCTGATTTATGATCTCCCAATGGAACGTTGTCTCTAAGGCCTAGAAAATCATAGAATGCTTCATCATTCTAAAACTCATTAATCAGTAAATTGGATTCTTTTTGGTCCTAATATATCATTTGGGGATAGTATAATGGCAATGCATTATTATAAATTATTGGGCTAAGGGTACATATGGCATTGTTATCAAACAAGTTAGTCTCGATGAGGTCATAAAAGATAAGGCTATGATTAGACTTTGCTTCTCTATCATCATCTTCATCACTAGTTGATGGTGATGGAACAAGATTAAAGTATATGGAGTCACCCCCAGGTAGTTTAAATCCAAGTCCATAGGGTCTTTTATATTTGGTCATTAAAATTGGATCAAGTGTTCCTTATTGATTAGGTCCAAGGCCTCCTCCTTCATAGTCTTGATTCTCCATGATCTTATTGGGAATAGGATACTTTTCACTCTTATAATAATTAGCTTGGTTGTCATTGTATAACCATGATTCATCTCCCTTAAGAGGGTCTAGTTCTAGGCCAAATGCTAGTACAAATGTGACAAGTGTTTTACCTTTTATTTTTTATTACCATTTTGGATGAACTGACTTAGCTTTAGGTCTTCCAAAGGACTTTGGATTCTATTTAAGGTTCACATATGAAAGGTATCATGGCTCACATACTCCCCTAGGCCATTAGGAGAGATAGTAAAATGATTGGATACTTTAGGAGGTGACATGTGGTAAAGGGAATCAATGGTATTAGGATCAATGTAGTTTTCCTCTGATGGATCAAGGAGTATTATTTTTCCCTTATCCTTCTTAGCTAATATATTTATGTCGAAGTGATAGTTATAACTCTTGAACTTGACCTCTAGGTGCTTGTAGTGCTTGTATGGATTCAAATCTCTTAGTATACAAAATTCCATCCCTAAATGGGAGAACTTGATACATTGGTGCAATGTTGATGGGACTGTATGAATTTCATGTAACCAAGGTCTTCCCAAAAGCATATTGTATGATAAATTGAGATTGAGCACATGGCAAAGTGTATCATGGGTTAAAGGCCCAAAGACAACTGGTAAACAGATGGTACCCTGTGATTCTCTTTCCTCATTATCATAGGCTTTGATGGTAATTATATCTACTTAAAGATATACCATTGTGTAGTCGAGAAGTTTGATGAGCTTAAGAGACACTATGTTTAGCCTTGATCCATTGTCTATAAGGGCAGGGTTCACTTTGTGTTGTTCTATACAAAATTCTATGTATAATGGGTTATTATGTAATGGGCCAAGGCATGGCATATCACTTTGGTTGAAAGTGACTTGTTGGGTTGGAGCTAGGTGTTTAACCTAAGCTTGGAACTTATCAGGGGATATGTCACTTGAAATAGTGGATTAGCTTAATAAGTCATTTAAAATGTTTTTATGGATTGTTTATGTATGTAAAAAATCTAAAATGGATATTTGTGCGAGCATATTTTGAAATTGTTCTACAATATAAAACTTCTTGTCTTGGACAATGTTAAATGGTTTGCTATGAGGCTGAATAGCTAGTTGGATAATGGGTAAAGTGGAATATATAAGTGGGTGTCTTGCACAAGACATGTTCCTTTGTTATTTGGTGTTGACAACATCTTAAATGAGATAACAGATTTAATACATCTAACATCAACTTCTAATTCTTATCCAGTCAAATTTTTAACCAATAACAAGACATTCTAACTAACTTGATTAATTTATGTACCAAAGAACCAAGGTTGCCTTTGGGTGTGCCATTCTATCATAAGTTGGATTGTATGTGACTCCACCATAAGTGTAGTTAGACATATCCACATAAATGATAAAATCTTTGAAAATAAAAAGGTTTAAAGTTGTGCAAACTTTTACAAACTATGTCCAAAGGATAAAAGGTTCAAGCTTAGTCAAAAGTGGAATTGTATCTCCAACGTGACCTAAAAATAGATCTGTATCTCTAAAATGGTTTGTGCTAAAACTTAGAATAAAATATTCTAACATCAAATTTCTAACTGCAAATGTCATACACATAAAAGGTCAATCATCTGAATAAAAATTGGCATGTCAAAAGTCTAGGTCAAAGTTTTATAAACAAATTCTAAACTAGGAAATGGAAAAGAGTCGCTAGGTCTTTTATCCAAACATGGAGTCAAAAGCTAGGCTCCAATAGGTTGTGTTAAGACTTTTAGCCAAACAGTGTCAAAATCTAGACTTGAAATAAAGACATGATGTTAATTTGATTTAATCTAACAAGTTTGGAAACAACTTTGACATAACCCCGACACATGGAATCAAATATAAACATGATCCATTAGTATAAGGCATGAGGAAAAAGGCACCTAGAAAAATACTGGGTTCTCTCAAATAAAGACACAAAAAATGATAAGGATAGGCTCTACAAATAAGCAAACAATCAATAATTTTCAAATTTGGGTAATCAATTAACCGAAGTTCTGTAACCCAAAAGAGAAAGATCTATATATCAAACCCATGAATTGAGGCCTAAATAGAAATCAATCAATGTTTGAATCCAAAATTTGACAAGGTTAATTAAAAACTCAATGTTGAAAACTAGGTTTTGACCAAACAAGCTAGATAATTTTGGATAGCATGACGGTGCATAAACAAGGTCCAAATGGTATACATGACATGGTTTGAAACAAATGGTTTTTGATATAATGGTAAACAAGTCTTAAAACAAATTGAGCAGCCTAAAAGCATAAGCATGCTCAAATGACATGATCAATGTTATGTTTTAAAGACTCAAAGGTTTAAACTTGATAAGCATAACGGTACCCACCTCAACTCAAGTGACACACACACAAACAAGTTTAGCAAAAATTTCAAGGAACAAGTGTGGTGTAAAATGGATAGCATAACACCTCTTTAGATAAAAGAGTGATGTATAAACAAATTGGTTTTGACATGGTTATAAAGAAATAATCAGGTTTTAGTCTCAAAACATACCAAGTAAAAATGACCAAAATACACTAAGTATAATTGTCCAAATCCTAGCAAGGGTATGGCAATGTGGGGTTGACTAAACTAATTATTTTGTGAATGTTCTAGATATATCAATTACACAATGAATTTTATGCCATAATGTAAAATAAATTCACTCTAATTGGGTGTCTATGGTACTTGACTTGTTATAAAAAGGTATTATCCTTCTGCAACCACTACATTCATCATTTGCTCAGTGTAATGTGATGTCCAAAGTGTAGATACATACTGTGTGCAACTCCAACACTAGAAGGTGGTTTAATTGCTCAAACATTTGATCTTAGTGGGATTGGTTGATGTTAGTTTCATGAGATGAAACCCTAGGTAAAAGCTTCCCTAAAAAACTTGTGGAAGGTAATGAATTCCCCCTCGTAAGCCAAATTTGCATAAAATAAATGACATAAGATAGAAAGACTTTATGGTCACCTCAAGATCACCCAATACTATTACAAGTTTTTGGGGAGTTATTTAAATGACATTCTTTTTATGCCTTGGATTAGGCATGTTTGCAATAAGGATAGCGCTTTTGATTCTAAAATTTCCTTAAAGGAGACGGATGGAAGAGCATACATGTAACATCTCTCTTTTTTACAATCAAATTCTAAGTTTAAACAACTATTGAAGATAAAATTTGACAAGTGAGTTCAATTTTGAGCACCAAATGAAATATTAGGGATCGTTCTTTTGACCCCTTGGTATTAAGTTGTGACTTTGAAAGCACAATTTTTCAAAACATTTACCTAAAAATCTAAATTTTCCATTAAGCACCAAAACAAAGTTCCTAGTCCATTTTAAACTTTCAAAGAAGGTCTAAAAATCATGTATTAACAAATTTCAAGCTTGATCCTGTAATGAAAAATTCAATATGTCCTTTATCTTTGAAGCTAATTTTCAAATGAGTGAAGCAACTTCTCAAAACAAGCTCTTTATTTCAAAATCATCGTTACACAATCAATATCATTGTTTCCCTGTAAAATCACAATTACTAGACAACAATATCATTATTATGGGTTAGATCATTAGGAAAACATAATATCATTATTTTCCTAAAAAATCACTATTACCAAATAGAAAACATACAATTGTTGTTCTATTGACAAAATCACTATTGTTGAATATGAAATCACTACACAGGGTAAACAATATCATTGTTTGATTAAAAATCACTATTTTTGTGAAATCGTTGCTCAGGTGAGTGAAATCATTATTCTGGTGAATGATATCATTGCTCAGGGCTATAAAATTATTGTCCAGTAAATAGTGATTTTGTTACAAAATCACTATTGTGACAATAGTGATATTGTAACAGAGAGCAAAACTAACATTACCAGGAACAAAAATGCAATTATCATAAAAATGGAATTTTAACTTAAAATTTCACTCTTTTGAGTCCTTCACTCCAAGATTCTACATAAAATTGGTTATGAGGTTGCTTAAAAGAGCCTTCATGTGAAAATTTGTGTGGCTAGGGTCCCCACATGGTGTGTCATTATGTGAACTCAGAATTTGACTCAAGAGAGGATGGTTAGTATTATGTTAGTTCCAAAATGAAAGTAAAATGAAAGAAACACACTCACTAGCATAACATATTTAGGCCTAGACACTAGGGCAGATTAATAACAAACATACATATGAAAACAACAACTAAAATTTAAAAAAACTTTCCTTCACCTTTCGTGAATGCTCCAAATAGCTTGTTGAAGTGGCTTGCTCAGATTGTGCTCAATGAGTCTTCATGAAAGGAGGCTTGACCATCTCCTCTTCTCCTTGGCACCTATGTGATGTCTTTGGCTTTAGCTCAGCTTGGCTCAATATTTTGGAATTATAACACTAAAATGTAATGATTTTGAATGCATTTGGGCATTATAAGTTTAGCATAAAAGAGCTTAAAATTCAATAGGCAAGGCCTCCTATTTATAGATTTTGCAAAATGATCAAAATGAACTTGAACCATCCATATCAAGATGAAGATGTGTAGGTAATAATCCATTTATTTTTTGAGGAAAAAAACAATAAATATCTTCATAAATATTTGGGATAGAGAGGCAATAAATAATCATGGAGAGTCTTAGTGAGGCATGGGCTGGTTTAATCCTGATATTTTATGCATTTATGGCCTAGGGATGCCTTCCCAAAAAATGATGTCATTTGATGATGTAGATATTCAAGCTTCATTTCCAAAAATAAATATTTAAAAAGATCCATGAAATTCTCAATTAGGCTCATGATTTGAATTAATTAGATTTAAGCATGATTAATCACTTTGGGGCAAATTTTGGCCCTTTGGTGCACAAATTAATAAAATTGGACAAAATATCTCATTATTGTGTCAAAATTTACATGGATTAGATTTGGAAGTCAATTTTAGATGTGTTGGAACCATTATCTCATTTAGGATGTTGCCAACACAAAATAACAAAGGCACATGTCTCATACAAGAAATTTGATAGAAAAGAGCAATCCAGGTACCCAGGTGCAAAATTGACATTTTAATTCAAAATAATCTGATCAAAGTTAGCTTCTTCATAAATTTTATTTCCCCATTTAATGATACCCTAGCCAAAATCAGCATTTAAATATATCAATTTCAAATCTTTTAATGTGTTTTAGTGTTTTAGGCTAAATTATGCACTTTGGTAGAAATTGGTCAAACCCTAGTTGGAGGTTATCGATGGCCAGTTTTAGGTGTCTACAACACAAAATAACCCCCAAAAATAAGTTCCTCTTGAAAATAGCATGATTGGTTTAGAATAATATGGGTTAGAAATGCCTAGTTTCAAACCACAACAGGTTACTTCCACTCCTCAACTAGCTACTTCTTCAAGCACGTAATAGCAAGGGATAAGTAATTAGGTCTTGGCCAATGTTTTGCCTCAACAAGTGATGAATTTTATCTTGCCTCAATAGGTAATGGATAATATTCTATGGCCACAAACACAAACCAATTTACCACTTTGGTAAATGTATAACACTATGTCACCTTAGTAGGTGGCAAAAAATGTTCCACCTCAACAAGTAGTGACAAATGTACCTCAATAGTATTAGACCAATGTATCTCAATAATTATAGATGTTTTATAATCAATAATTTGTTCCTATTATTCAATGACAAATTCTAAACACCCAACAAGCATCTATTTCATAATAGTTGTTTGTTCGACAAAGAATTGACAATGTATAGCAAGTACCTATTAGGCAACAGTTGCCTTTTACCTAGCATGTGCCAAATATTCAAAGATAGGGCCTTAGTCAATAATAAACACAATTTATATTATTGGGTTTGACTAGTTGATAACAAGTTCCTACCCAAACTTAGCAGGCATAATACCTTTCCCAAGGCCACATACTTCCATCACAACCTCAATTACCTTAGACCCAAGGCCATATTTTGAATCCATACTAGAATATTTACCAATAACACATGCAATATCAGTATCCTCATGCCAATGCATGAATGCATATTCCTATTCAATTTTTCCATCAAACCAAATTTTTGTAGCACTTCATATGTCCATTGTAACCTGGTCATGGTAATCCACCTTTGGCCACCCAGTCACAACCACAACCAAATGTGCCATCAAGTTTCTTAGCCTAAGAATTGTAACAGATGAAATATGTAATTGCATCCACTCAAATGGGAAAGTAGACCAAGAAGTTCAAATTGGATGGCATGTGTTCATACCTATTTAACATGGAATATCTTCAAAAACCATTTCCTCTAGGTTAAGATCCACCAAAATTTGAAAATTATAAGGGTAAAGAAGACCTTAGAGAGCATCTAAAAGATTTTTTGTCACTTTCCAACTAGTGGCCTATAATGACATCTACCTACTTATTTTTCCTTAAAGTCTAAATAGATAGGTTTTGGAGTGGCTTCTTAAGTTGTCAAAGAACCTGACATCTAACTATGATGATTTGTTGGATAAATTTATGCAACATTTCTCCTATAATCTTGAGCATGAAAATTTAGTAGTATATTTAAGTCAATCTAAACAAAAATTTGGTGAGAGCTTTGCAAGATACTTATAAAGATGGAGAGTGTTTACTAGTTGCTTCACCCATAATCTACTAGATAAACAAATGGTAGTCATGTTTACCAAAAAAAATCAAAATGAAATATCTTATCACTTAAAGCTTCAGTGTGATCACACATTCAAGGAGATCATTAAGAAAGTAAAATAGATAAAAAAAAGGACCTTATCAACAAATGGATTATCAAGTTATCTTCTTCAAACTAGAACTAGAATCAGAGCCAAAACTAAAACTCAGCCCCAAGTTAGAACCCTAGCCCAATTCAAGTGCAAGCATTTGCACCTGCTTAGGATAATAATTATGAAAACCCTAAGCCATACAACCATAATAATAATGTTTTAGGTAATTTATTTACTGAGTCACATCATGTTTAAATGGTGTAAACACTATTTGCTTAGCCTACACCACAAATGTAGCTTGTTATATAGATGCATCCTACCTAGCAGGTGCAGCCTATATCTCAACCTAGGCTAGCTCCTCAAATACTAAAACCACCACCTTTACAAACCCCTCTACCAAGAAGAAGACCCACTCCTAAAGTCTTCAACGACCTTGGTGAGCCTAGTGAATTAGTGTTTTGTAAACTAACCATGACTAATACGATTAGATGGCTAATTCACAAACACTTTCTTAAGGAAATACCTTATCTAGATTGGTATAAAAAGCATGAGTTTTATGAATATCATCATGTTTATTTACATTATATACATAAGTGTGTGCATTTGAATCACCTCATCAAGAATATGTTGGAAAATGCAGACATCTAGTTGGACAATAAAGCATATACTTCTAATCAAAACCTAGGTATCTATCAAAATCCTTTTCCATAACATAACAATGTTAATCAGCAATAGAAACAATGAAGACCTCAGCCACAATAATAGTGATGAAAACAATAGTAACAACAACATCAACCACCAAATGGAAGGAACCAAAGCTAAAATGACCCCAATATCCAATAGACCTATCACATCATTGCACATGATTACAATAAATTTAGAGGTAATATTACAGGTGTCAGGTATCTATCAGTACCATCAATCCTAGACCAAATGCTAATAGTCTAGGACCATTTTCTAAAAATTCTAATCAACCTACCAATGTTAATAATCCTTCCTTGACCTATGACCATAGCCAAGCATTATAGCAACCAAGGATTATCATTTTAAGACCCTATACTAGTAACTCTTCATTACCCCAAGACTGTATCCAAGCACACTGACAATTAATAATTATCTTATCTATCCCATCTCCATCATTTTCTAGTTATGATAGTCTTATACCTAATCTGGATTATGTAATCACAATTTGGTAGTCTAAAATCACCATACCATACCCATAACCTCCTATCAAGGAGCTGATCTAACCCACTATGTCAACTAGGTATAAGCCAATTACCACTATTAAAGAAAAGATGTATGATATTATGGAACAAATTCAAAATACACCTACATAAATCTCTATTCTATATTTTTTACGTACATCTACCATCCACAATAATATCCTTGTAAAACTTTTAGGTTAATCCTAAGAGTTGAATGACATCACACCAAATAAATTTCAAACTTTGGTTGGACACTTATCCCCAAGCCAACAGCTAACCTTTGAAAAAATTTATATGTCATCCCTTGTCCCTCTCTGTAATAACCCATTATAAATTGAATTAGGCCTAAATATTTTGTCTTTGAATTTGATTATTCATCTAGGATATACAGTCACTAACCTTCAGCTAGAGACTATTACTATCAAGGCCTGTGATAATGAAGAGTGGGAATCACAAGGAACCTTAATTTCTTGAATGATCAATGGGATTTTGACCCATGATACACTTTTTCATGTGTTATAACTATATTTATGATACAATTTTATTTTAGTTAGACCATAGATATATGAAATTTCTACAATTCCTTCAACATTGCACCAATATATCAAGTTTCCTCACTTTGGTATGGAGGTCACTATCCATGGATATTTATAGCCATATGAACACTAAAATCATTTAAAGGATGAATATTAAAGTTATAATTACCATTTTAGTTTAGAGTTAGTACCAAAGGACAAAGATAAAGAGACACTTGTTGAATTTCTAGAGGCCACTTGTATAGATCCTGATAGCCTTGCCTCAACCTCACATATGCCTCCTATTGAAATGTCTAATAATTTTACCATTTTTTTTAATGGTCTAGGAGATTATTTTACCCATGACACATTCCACATAGCCAAGCTTCCATAGAATCCCAAGACCTATGGAAGTCTGAAAGCTAGGCCAGTTTGTATGGAATGGTGATAAAAGGGAAAATAAAAGATTCATAGCCTAGCACCTTTTCTTTTCACACCTGCCACTAACCAATAATAATACCCACTTATAAATGATCATTCCCAGTTATATAATGATAAATTGGTTGATTTTTATTGAAGTGCAAAATATCTCATCCCTATCAAGATCATGGATAACCAAGTGTATGAAGGTGGAGTCTTGGGGGAAAATTGGTAGGGTACTCTTGAACCCATTTCTATGACTAGATACAAAGGATCTCATGGTCTCATATTTAAACCACCTGGGGGTGACCCCACATATCTTATTCATGTTCTAATACCAACAACTAGTGATGATGATGTTGGCAGTGAAGTAGAGTTTGATTATAACATATATAAATACCTTGCCAATACCAAATTATTTGACCCATATACCATTCACACTATCACACCAGTAATGTGACATTCCCCACTTCCCCTTTATCATCCTATACTAATAAAATGGGACCAACAAGAATCCATAGTACCTTTAGATGAGTTTGAGAATGATGAGGCTTTTTATAATTTTCTAGGCCTAAGAGATAATGTTTTGTTGAGAGACCACAAATAAGGGTGTTATAGGTACAATCACTAAGAGGGGGGTTAATCAATGATGTAATATAATCAAAAATAAATTCCAATCCTTTAAAACCCTTAATCAACCAACATAAACATTCATAAAGCATACAAGTTATTCATAACAATGAACAAGAAAGATGATGTAAGATCAAGCACACAACACATGAATTATGTGGGAAACCCTCATGGGTAATAAAACCCAATATCAAGCTTAAAAACACATGTAATACTTGTCTTATAAAATGATCAAAAACATGCTACCTTTTAGTGAAGTACTGACTTCATAAGGATCACCCACCCCTAAGCATGAACAAGTACCAATTTGTTCTAGATGTTGAGCACCCACAAAACACTTATGAAATAAATAGCTCCAAAAATTTGATTACCTTTCAATCTGATGGAGAAATAATTTATAACACCTCTCTTTCAACCCTTAATCTTGCACACATAAATAATGCATCCAAAATACCCTTTTGGATCACTCTAGACCTCTTCACGTATCCTCAATCTTCAATCATGCAAGTACACTATTATGATATCATAATTATGACCTATAGGTCATACACACAATCCTCAACCTATTATACTCTTCAATCTATCCACTAGGCATACTCACTCTCTTCTTCATTTTCCTCTTAAAACAAAACCATCACCTTTGATTTCACTCTTTATAGAGCCTTCATGAATATCATCTTCTTGGTTAGCCATAATATTTAATTTAACCATTAAGGCTTATATCACACAAATACATATCTCAATACCACCCTCATAGGTCATTCATATCATCCATGGGTCAAATTTAAGCGGCTACACCTTTCAAATAGGCCTTAGTAGCCCTTATAGGTCTCATGGAGACCTATTCACCTCTTTATCACTTCACCAAGCAAATTAGGAACATGAGACCACTTCTAAATGCATATTTATATTCCACATGACCCATCAAACACCTTAAATTGATTACATACATCACTAGACTTCTGTTCATATGCACAATCTACTCAAACATTAGTCTTGTACACAAAAATACCATGAACAAACAAATAGTCAAATTTTAGGAATTTTTGCATACTGAAAATGGATTGTTAAAACCTCCAAAATACACACAGATGATCCTCATTCAATATACAACATTCTCCAATAGTTAATTCACCTTGAAACATTCAAACACCATCAATACCAACACAAACATTCTTCTCAGGTCACTTGTAGAAGATGATCAAACATATATTCAACTTTGAAGCACAAAAAATACAATTATATGAATAGTAAAAGATTCTAACTAATTTTTTTAGATATCACTTGGATTCCTCTACAACTTTTATTTTTATACCACTATCAAATTCATCATAAATCAAAAGATATAGCTCAAATAATATAGACTAGTTTTCCTTTATTAATTTAAAAATTCAAATTCCAACAGTTACTGTGTAATGCAAAAACTTCAAACACGTGTCTTCTTCTTGTGACCCTATAAAATTGATAAAATACACTCTATCTCCTTGAGAGTCTCCTATTTTTTAATTTTAATTTTTGGTGAATGATCATTGATCCAGGCTTTCAAGATTATGACACATGGCAACCCCACGTGCCTTCTGTATATCCTATTATTTAACATCTTATGCCACTTGGCATCCCTATGTGCCTCTTGTGCTTATTAGCTTATTGACTTGATTTTCACCATCTATTTGTTTCTAAATCACAATTTTTTGGCATATGTCACCATTGCATTCAATCTTAGGAATCTTTGACTTATTGACTTTGATCTCATTATTAGATTTTTATCTGCACAATTGAGTGCTTATCATTAGATCCTTGATCTGATCAAGTGAGGTTTCGATACTTATAAGCCATGTAAAATGGTCACTTGATATTGTAAAATTTTCTAAGTATGGAAACTATTGGAAGCTACCTTGGAGGCAAACTTTACGCATTGATATCATTTGCTACACACCACCTCATGACCTGAAACTTGAACCATAAGATCTTGGTATAAAAATGATCAGACCCATGTGACCAACTCCTTCTAATGCTACCATATGTGTGAATTTTTATGTCATCAATCTTCTCACTCAACTTGATTTTCCAAGATGATTAGGAGAACCTATACATTCATATGAATGCTATGATGAATTCCTTTCACTTCCACAAGATCACAAAGCCCTATTGCCACCGCATATAACCTCTACAATAGGAACATAACATCAAAAACATTCTATATCATTCCAAATACTTGCACACATGATACACACTCTCAAATCCACTTGTAACTTATCACTTTATCATTAATGTATTATGTACTAAGATCACCTTGACATCGATGACAATCAATGCATCTCAATAATATTCTCAACAATCTCCCCCTTTGTCATTAATGGTAAACACCTTTAAAAATTCTCTCTCTCAAAGTGAACAACTCCTTCATCCTAAACTTTCTCCCTCTTTGACATTAATGATAAAGGGTCTCTTTCTCAACATGCCAACTTGATCCTTAGACCTGACAAACTATTCACAGAGCTTAGAAAGTTCCCCCTAACATCATGATCATCTCATATGACATGTTCTCTAACCATACTCAATGGCACTATCTCTTTAGAATTGAAACATCTCACATATGCTTTCCCCTCACTCTATGCATATTATAAATTGAAGAGAACATACCTCTATCTAAATTGCTCCTTGATTCTTAGCTTATAGAAAACATGCCCAAACTTCACATACTCCTTAATAAACTTGAGTTAGCTCCCCCTAACTCCAAAGACATTCTAAGATCAATACAAGTCTTGACAACATAAGATCATAATTTTTATCAAAATAGCATTGGTCTTAAAGACCAATCAATAACTCTACATACCACTTATATTGATAGTTGCATTTGGTTCATCACCTAAACCATGCACACTTGCTTCTACATATGACATATGTCTCCTAGGAAGCATAGAAAGAGATACCCATTTGTCATGAGAGACTAACAATCCCAAAACTCAGGAGACTCTCATATCTCCATAGTCTTATGTGACTTGGAGTCTTGCCTCATCATCAGATTGACTTTGAATGAGTCCTTAACTTCACTTTTTCTTTTTAACTCATAGTCTTGCTTGATCTCTTTATCCATTTGGGTATATAAGGCTTTCTCTTTGATACTTGGACATGTTTCATGTTATGTCATGACAAACAACCCATTCACCTCCTTGGGTCTACATTCATTATAGCTTATTTTTTTCATGTTAGGATTGATTTTCTTTAAAGTAAGAGACTGACCATTCCTGTAAAACCTTTCCATGTGACCTCTCTCTTAAAACTTGTATAAAATCATACTTTTTAGGAAAAACTCATTATTTATTACCTTATATAAATTTTTCATCCTTACTCTTTACCTCTTCATCAAGAGTACAAACCTGAGTTTCAAGATATTGAGTAATCTAATCATGTTCCTTGGATTCATTACTCAACCTTCCTTCAAAAAGGACAATTTTTTCCTCATAGGATTTTATCAAGGAAGCTTGTTTTATGTTCTTACCTTGTAGTAGCTTCATTTCTTCCATAGTATTCAGATATATGTCTTCAAGAGTGACTTTCTCATCTTCTTCCTCTAAGCTATCTCCTCCAAATATATCTCTGCTTAGAAAAAATCACCTTCATCATCACTAAGAGCCATGAACAATGTCTCCTTATCCTCATTATGAAAATAATCACTACTGTCTAATGTGTTTTCTTCTTCTTTTGAATATGAGTTAATATCTTCTTCATGGTAAAGACTCTTACTACCTTTGTATGATTCCTTCTTACCATCTCTCTTATTTTAAAAAAAAATTTACTTGATAGGACCCTCAAATTTCTTGTGTTCATCCTCATGAGATTCCTTATGAGCTTCTTTGTGTTCAAACATACCTCTATCTGGGCATCTAGATGCAAAATGATGAACTTTACCACATGAAAAACATTTGAAAGGAAGTTTCCTTCATAGTTACCTGATCCTACATTCAATTTCCTTATAATCATGGCTTCAAGTTGATCTTCATTAAAGTCAAAGTCTTCAAGACTTGTTCTTTCTGGATTTTATCTCCTTGATCACCTTGAAAGTTACTTCCTTCTTAGGAGGTTTGTCCTCATTGACTCTCATCTCATAAACAGTAAGGATCCAATGCAATTCATCCATCTTCATTTGAGTAAGATCATGACTTTCTTCTATAATAGATACTTTTAAATCAAATTTGACAGTGACAGACCTCAATACCTTTTATACTACAATAGCTTCTTCAATCTTTTCTCCAAGGCCTCTGATCATGTTTACTATTTCATCAACCTTTATAAGAAAAGATGTAATAGTGTTTTCTTCTTTCATTTTGAGGCCTTCAAATCACCTTTGGTAATTTTGTAATTTAGCCAACTTAACTTTTGAATCTCCTTCATAAATAGTTTACAATTTGACCCAAATTTCCTTGGTAAACCTACAATGGATAACCTTGGTGAACTCAGTCTCTGAAAGACCACAAATGATGGCATTCATTGATTTTAAATTATTTTCACTTAGCTACATTAGTTGGAGGAATAGTTGGTGTAGTATAACCATCCATAATAGATTGACAAATATCAAAATCTAGAGACATGATTTATGTCCTCATTCTTGCACTCCAAAAAGCATAATTAGACCCATTGAATAGCAGTGATTACTTTGTAGACAAACCTTTCATATGTTAACTTGCCATATTATACCTTGGATCACCTTCAAGTGGTTAAAATTGTAAAAAATGTGTGGCTCTAATACCAATTATTAGATGTACAATCACTAAGAGGGGGGGTGAATCAGTGATGCAAGATAATCAAACTTCAATTCCAATCCTTTCAAACCCTTAATTAATCACCACAAACATTCATAAAGCATACAAGTTATTCATAACAATAAATAAGGAAGATGATGTAAGATCAAGTACATAACACATGAATTATGTTTAAAACCCTCATGGGGAATAAAACATAATCTCAATCTTATAAATACATGTACTACTTATCCTATAAAATGTTCACAAACATTAGACCTTTTAGTGAAGCACTGACTTCACAAGGAACACCCACCCCTAAGCATGAACAAGCACCTACTTGTTCTATATGTTGAGCACCCACATAACACCTATGAAATCAGCAGTGTTATAAATTTGATTACCTTTAAATATGATGGATAAATAATATATAACACTTATTTTTTAAGCCTTCACACTCTTAATCTTGCATACACAAGCAATGCATCCAAAACACCCTTTTCGACCACCCTAAACCTCTTCACTCATCCTCAATCTTCAATCCTAAAAGTACACTTTTATCATATTAGAATTATGACCTATAGTTCATACACACAATCTTCAACCTACTCTACTCTTCCATCCATCCACTAGGCATACTCACTCTCTTCTTCATTTGTCTCTTAACATAAAACCATCACCTTTGATTTCAATCTTTATAGAGCCTTCACGAATATTATCTTCTTAGTCAGCCATAAGACTTGATTTAACCCTTAAGTATTATATCATACAAATACATATCTCAATACCACCCTCATAGGTTGTTCATAGCATCCATGGGTCACCCTTAAGTGGCTACACCTTGCAAATATGCCGTAGTAGCCCTTATAGGTCTTATAGAGACGTATTCACCTCTTTAGCACTTCACTGAGCAAATTAGGAACACAAAACAACTTCCAAATGCATAGGTCTATTATACATGACCCCTAATACACCTTAAATTTATTACATCCATCACTACACTCCTCTACATATGCACAATCTAATCAAACATTAGTTTTGTACACAAAAATACCATGAATGAACAAACAATCAACTTCTACGCATTTATTCATATTGAAGATGGATTGGTCAAACCTCAAAAATTCACACATATGACCCTCATGGATTTTTCAACATTTTTAATTATATAATTCACCTTAAAACATCTAAACACCATCAAGACAAACACAAACATCCTTCTAAGGTTACTCGTAGAATATGGTCAAACACATAGTAAACTTTGAAGCTCAAAAATTGTAATTGTATGAATAGTCAAACCTTCTAACTAATTTTTTTATATTCCTTAGAGTCCTTTACAACTTTATTTTTTATACCACTATAAAATTCATTATAAATCAAAATATATAGCTCAAACAATATATAGTAGTTTTCATTTGAAATTTTGAAAATTCTAATTCTAATGGTCCCTATGTAATGCAAAACCTTTAGACACGTGTCTTCATCTCGTGCTCCTAGAAATTTGATCAAATACACTCCATCAATCTCCTCAAGATCTTGTGGTATTTAATTTCAATCACTTATCATTGATCATTGATCTGACCTATCAATATTATGACACTTGGTAGCCGCACATGCCTTCTATAAACTTTGATGTTTATCACTCTTACACCACTTGGCAGCCCCACATGCCTCCTATGCTTATTGACTTGATTTGCATGATCAATATGCTACTAAATCACTATGTTTATGACATATTTCACCATCATGTTCAATCTCAGTATCCTTTGACTTATTAACCCCGTGTTCGATGTTAGATCTTCATCTACATGATTGAATGCTAGCTATCAGATCTTTGATCCGATCGAGTGAGGTTTTAACACTTATCATCCCTATAAAATGGTCACTTGATATTGAAAAATTGGCTAAGTATGGAAACTATTGAAATATATATAGGAGGCTAATTTTACACCTTAATATCATTTACTACACACCACTTCATGACCTGAAACTTGAACCATATGATCTTGGTACAAAACTAATCAAACCCATGTGACAAACTCCTTATGATGCTGCCATATGTGTGAATGTTAACATCATTAATATTATCACGCATCTTGATTTTCCAAATGACTAACCTAGACATTCATATGACTACTCTAATGAATTCTTTTCACTTCTACAAGAGCACAAAGCCCTCTTAACATCTCATATGACCTCTATAATAGGAACATAACATCAACAACATTTTATATCATCCCAAAAACCTACACACATGATATGCACTCTAAAATCTATTTGCAACCTATCACTTTTTCATCAATTCATTATATACTAAGATCACCTTGAAAATAATGAGAATCAATGCATCTCAATAACATGCTCAACAAAGGGTTATTTATGAAACTGGATTCTACAACCTATTTCGAAGACCAGGGGAACACCTTTAGCCAAAACAAAAGAATAAAACATTGAGGTTCCAAATTAAAAACCTCTTTGAGGCACTTCTGGACTATGTTAAAAGTAAATAAAATGGCCAGTCCCTTGGTGAAAACCTATTTTGGGTGCCACTAGATAGGAATGTTTACCCTTCTTCGAATCAAGTTCA
Organism: Torreya grandis; assembly: GCA_037957365.1. Classification (NCBI taxonomy): domain Eukaryota; kingdom Viridiplantae; phylum Streptophyta; class Pinopsida; order Cupressales; family Taxaceae; genus Torreya; species Torreya grandis. The sequence goes on along the minus strand of JARHVA010000128.1, from coordinate 4,619,207 downwards.
AGAGACCACCAATGATGAACTTAATTTTGGGTTTGAGTTTAGTATAAAGGAATAGCATGAATTTGATCAAATTATTTAAGAATGTCCCATAGTATTTGTTACATGTTCATTTTTACCATTAGGTGATTTAGATCCATCTTATTTGGGAGAACTTGAAGAACCAGTCCAACTAGAGGACTTTACCATCGCTAGCCAATTTACATCCCTACCAACTATTTTGTAATATAGCTCAAATCTCCTACTAGAATATACTACAAAATTCAACATTATGACTCTATAGGACCTAAAGTGGATCAAATTAGGTGTGTCCCTTACTGAGGAGGAACATGAAGTTTTTACATCCATTTTGAGAGTTTTTTGACATATTTGCATGGGCCTATTCGGGCATGCCAGGTTTGTGCCCCACCTTAGTTTCACACCATCTAATTATACATCTTGATGCAAAACCCATGAAGCAAAAAATACATAATATGCATCCTCATATTATTTTATTGGTTAGAAATATTTATAAAAACCCTTGGAAGTAAAATGCACTATACTAATCGACTATTCAGAGTGGATCTCAATCATTATGTCTATTAATAAAAATCTAGAAGGGATCTGAATCTACACTAATTTTAGAGACATCAATAAGGCCTACCTAAAGCATAACTTTCCTCCACCAAATATCGACATGATATTTGACTCCACAGCTAGGTATGAAATTCTTTCCCTCATGGATGGATTTTAAGCACATAACCAAATCAGAATTGTGCCAAAAGACCAACACACAATAATGTTCACCACTCTTTGGGGAATGTTTTGCTATCAAGTTATGTTGTTTGGCCTTAAAAATGTTGGGACCACATACCAAAGAGCTATTATCATCATATTTCATGACATGATGCATGATATTGTAGAAGACTATGTAGATGACATACTGGGTAAATCTAAAACCTGTGTAGATCATCCAGTCATACTATGAAGGGTATTTGAAAGGATTCATGAGTACAAGGTTAGATATAATCCCAAAAAGTGTGTATTCAATGTCACTTTAGGAAAATTATTAGGATTTATTGTCTCTCATTAAGGCATTAAATTTGATCCTGCTAAAGTTTAAGCCAATACTGAGATGTTTCCACCTTTCACTTTGAATTAGCTCCGTAGTTTATAGGGCAAAATTCATTTTATCATATGTTTCATTTTATAGTTGGCTAATAAATGCCATTTTTCACTCATTTCTTGAATAATGATATTATATTTCTTCAGGATGTAATGTCAGAAAGCCTTTGAGCATTTGAATGAATATTTTTCCAACCCATCTTTTTTGTTACCACCAATGCTATGGAATCCATTCCTACTATACATATCTGCCACTAACAATACCCTGGGGGCATTGTTAGACCAACATGATGAACACAGGAAAGAACATGTTGTGTACTATCTAGTTCATACATTAGTAGCATATGAACATAACTATATGCCAAATCAAAAATATTATTTATTTATGGTCTTTGTAACCTAGAAGCTACATCATTACATGCTAAAAAACAAACCATAGTCATTACCAAAGTAGATCCACTCAAGTATCTATTATCAAAAATAGCTTTACAGGGCCGCATGGCTAAGTGGATCATGATTATGAGTAAATTTTAAATTGAGTATGTCAATCAAAATGCCATAAAGGGATAATTACTTGTAGATCAATTTTTTGAATCTCCCTTTTCAAATACTAAACCACTCACTTTTGTATTCCCAGACAAATCCATCATGACCATTATAGAAATAACTCATGAGGAGCAACACTGGAAGTTGTATTTTGATGGGTCATACACATCTCATGGATTAGGAGTAGGCCTATTATTTATTATAACATAAGGGGATCTCATTCCCAAATCATATAATATCATCTTTACTTATACCAATAACATGGTTGAATACAAAGCACTCATTGCAAGGCTTCATCAAGTAGGATAATAGAATATTCAACATCTTTTGGTTCATGGTGATTCTCAATTAATCATCAATCCCAAACAAAATATGATAAGCTGGTACTATACAAGGCCATGGTGGACATTCTCAAGTATCATATTTCCCATATTTAGTTTGAACACATATTGAATGCTAATAATAGGACATTAGATACCATGGCTATAATTAGTTCTTTGATCTACAACATAGACAAAGCAAAATACTACCAGTTCCTCGTTGAACATCTTATAGCACTTGCTCATAAACTTTCAACCATTGAAATGATATGTGATATTTTTGGTTCCAGATCTATTTAGTAGCCAGACTTATATAACTACCTTCATGATAAAAACCTTCCACCAAAAATTTCAAGTAAGCAATAAAAATCTTTCATACACCAAGCCTTTCAATATACCCTACTTGGCCAAACATTTATTGTAGAAGATTTTATGGAACTCTAATTCATTGTTTGAATTTTAAAGAAGCTACATTAGCATTGAGGGAAGTCCATGAAGGAGTGTGTGAATCCCACACCAATGGGGTTGTCCTTTCCAAAAATATCCTACATGCTAGTTAGTATTAGCCAACCATATAAGTAGACACAGTTACTTATGTAAAAATATGTAACAAATGTCAGAGGCATGTAAATTTAAATTATGCTCCAACCAAAAAACTCAAACAAATGACTACACCATGGTTATTTTTAATGTGGGGACTCAATCTCATTAGGAAGATTAACCCCACCTTCTCAAATGGCCATAATTATATCTCTACCACCATTAATTATTTCACTAAGTGGGTTGAAGCTATACCCCTCACTTATGTGACTAGAAAAAAAAATTCCAAATTCATTAACAACCATCTCATTTTTTGCTATGGTATCCCATTTGACATTATATTTGATAATGGTAGATCATTTAAAAACAAGGATGTCAAAGCACTCTATGTCAAGTTTAACATCACCCATCACTTTTCCACTACATATTACCCATAAGGTAATGGCTAAGTAGAGGCATCTAACAAGAATATTTGCAATATTCTTAAGAAGATTGTCAATGATGTTGGTTGCAATTGGCACCTACAGATCTTCTGTGCCCTAGGGGCTTACCATACTAATTACTATACTCTAGTAGGATCCCCACTATATTCCCTTGTCTATGGCACTAAGGCCATTCTTCCCATCAAGGTTGAGTTTCCTTATCTATGTATCTCATTAAATCATTTCCTTGATGATGACTATTATAGATTCACTGGAATGTAAGAGCTAGAGTTACTAGATGAAAAATGCATGGTTATTGTAAATAGTCTTCAAGCATATCAAAACTAATTAAATGGTAAGTATAACCAGCATGTCAAGTATAGAGATTTTTATCTTGGTGATAATATCCTTAAATAAAACCAAAATAACACCATGGTTGAGATAAAGAAGAAAGGCAAGTTCATGTCTAATTGGATAGGTCCTTATGTCAATGTTTTGAATTATGGCTCTAAAGCTTACAGGTTAGCTACATCAAATGAAGATGAACTTGATGAGCCCATGAACATAATACATCTCAAGCATTATTTCAATTAAGAGACTTGAGGTATTGTCTATGAGAATCATTTATGTCATATTGTAATATCACCTTCCTTGTACCATATCATATACCATTCCTTCCATATCTTCCCTATTAACTGAAGTTGTTTTACCTTCCCTTACCCCATCCTTTTTGACCTTGGTTCTAATCCATTGGTTCTTTAGGCACCTTAAAATATTAGATTTAGATGAATTTTTAGTAATTTATTCAATAATTCCCACAGAGGCAGTATCTTGGAGCAATATGGCAATGGTTTGGCAATTGTATTCTTCATTGTTGTCATGTTTTATCTCATTCTTGGTGATACTAATTATAACCACCTTTGGGAAAATTAGTATCATTAATCCATGTCATTGTTTCCTTATTATAACTACCTTTGCTCAAATTAAGAACAACCCCATTTTTATTTACCTTGTTGCATCATTATGTTATGTTGTGTCATTTTCCTAATTCACAAACTTGATACTACCTAGTTACATCTTTTGTTTTAAGCATGAACTATAGTGACTTGAGGTCTCATTCAAGACTATATAGGCATTACTTGATTCACATTGAGGTTATCTCAATCACCCCTTTACCATGCTCTCACCATTTTGTGAGCAATTTTGCTTGAATATTCTCATCATTTTACAAGCATGTTTAAGCCATGCTCTCACCATTTTATGAGTCGGACCATTTGATATCTCATAATTCTTTATTATGTTAAGATGCCTAGAAACTTCCAAAAACATTTGAAAAAAAATGTAAATCTTAAAAATCAAAAAATCATGAAACTTCGCTTAGACTTTCCATGCAAGATATAAAGCCATCAAAAAAATTTGGGATGGGTCATCTCATCTATTAAGTTTATTTCTAGACCATCTTGGCCTTTTTCCTCCCATTTCTAGGAGAAATACATTACCCTGAGGTTTGTAGGGATTATGTAGGTAGCACTTAGGTACATGGGGTATCTCGAGTTAACTCAGCCACCACTGCACCTTCCTTTATTTTTAGACCACTTTTTTGCCTTAAGGATTTTCATACTCATAGCCATTTCTCAAGTAACCACTTGTCCTTTAGTTTCCCCATCCTTATTGGCCTTAGTTGTATGCTCTCTCTATTTTGAGAGTTTATATTGTGAGCATTGTGCATTCAAAAATTATGCACTAATAAACACTTGGCTTTTCTTACACTCTCATCATTTTGTGAGAAACCATTTCTAATGCTCTCACCATTTTGTGAGTTATTTACACTCTTGCCATTTTATCAGATCAGTCTCTTTTTAAACCTTAGATGTAGTAGACACTATGAATTATAAATTTATTTCATTTTTGGATACTTGTCTCTTTCCTTTTAGTGTGGTTTTAGCCTAAACATAATTTCATGCTCATGCAATTTATTTGTGTTGATGCTTTCATAATTGTGAATATCATCTATCTCTTCTTATATGCACTCACCATTTTGTGAGACCATTCTCATATTCCACAACCCAAAAATCATGTTTCCTTATCATCCATTTTCTTCTATCCCATATATTGGGAGAACTACATTTAGCTTGAAGTTCACTTTGGACCTTATATCCATGGAACTATGTAGGCAATGTCCACTTGCCTAGTGCATCTGAAGTCAGCTAAGCTACCCCTTCCTTTTCTTCTATTTCCCCCTATTTTATTTCTTTGTATCATTATTCCCTATAGCCTAGGGTAAATATTATTAGTCTTTTATTCTTGTCATGTTATAGCTGTCTTATTGTTATCTAGCATAGGGGTCATATGTCACCAAGAGTAACACCTCTATTACACATGTTGAAAGAGTGTACCAAGATCTCTGAATAGATTTCATGCAGTAAATGATGAATCCTCTAAGGTATTGTGAGAGCTCCAAAATTCCAAGAGAAGGAAAATAATGCATTACCTGATTATTGCAAAAATTGAATGAGTCGATTGATTGAGAAATTCTTCATTAACATTTCAAAAAGAAAAAGTGGGGTACATATAGAGAAAATTAAGGAAACATGAGGAATCCACTAATTTTCATAATTAACTAATTAAAATTAAATATAATTAGCCTATGGACCCTTTATAACTAACCTAAGGAAATTTAAATAACATAGAATGGCTATATGACCATGTAGGCAAAACCTAGTGGGAAAAAACACTACACTAACACCCCCCTTAAGTGTAGCTTAGGTGAGATGAGAATTGAGTCCCAACATTGAAATCCTAATGAGGTGCCCAAGTACATAATGAATAACCTCTATAGGAAGAAGAAAAAGGTGGATCATCCCTAATTCCGATGAGAGATCATAGATGAACAAATTTACTCTCTATGAAGGGCTTGGTCAGAATATCTGTAATTTACTCTGATTTTTGCTAGTATCAAATATCAATGACTTACTCATTGATAATATCCCTAATAAAATTCATATGAATTTCTATGTACTTGGTCCTTTGATGGAGAACCAGATTCTTGCAAATTTGGATAGTGTTTTGGTTATCACAATAGATGATTATTGGCTTATGAAACTGGACACCAAACTTATTGAGAATCCCTTGAAGCTAGATTGCTCTAGTGGTGGCATTGACAACCCCTCTATATTTTTTCTCTATGGATGATAAATCAATTGTATGTTGTTTCTTGCTTGACCAGCTTATTGGGCTAAACTAAGTGAGAAACTATATCCTTGAATGGACTTTCAACTCTAACTATCTCTAGCCTAATCTAAATCTATGTATCTAATCAAATCAACCTCTATTCCTACTCTATGGTGTATCCCATAGTTATGCAAACCATGAATGTAGTGAAGAATCTACTTTGTTTCTTTCCAATGCAACTCATATGGCTCCTGCATAAACCAGGAGACCAAACCAAATGCATAGGATATGTCAGGTCTAGTGTGTGTGAGATAGATAAGACTACCCATGAGTTATCAATACAGTGTTACATCAATTAGTGGTGTAGTACAATCAGCCTCAAGCTTCACACCAGATAATAAGGGAGTAGGGGCTGGCTTATAATCATCCATGTTAAACCTCATAAGCAAACCAAGAGAATATTTAGATTATGATAAAGTTATTCTAGAATTTGATTGAATGATTTCAATCCTGAGAAATTAGTGTAGTAATCCCATGTCTGTCATTGAAAATTTGTTCAAAAGTATAGTTTTCACTACTGAGATGGATGATCATGAGCTCCTTATAATCAGTAAGTCATCCACATAGAGAACTAGGATCAATAGAGAATCATCCTATCACAATATACAGACATTTGGATCTGAGTGACATATAGTGAACCCAACTATGAGGAGAAAAGAGTCCATCTTGGCATACCACGATCATGGGGCCTATTTGAGTCTATAGATAGATTTCTAGAGTCTGTCGACCAAGGAGGTATCTTCCACAAACCCTTGTGGTTGCTTCATATATATATATATATATATATATCTTCCTTGAGATCACCATGTATAAAAGTACTCTTTACATCCTTTTGGTGAACATCCCACTGATGTGTGGCTATGATGGCTACAGTGAGTCTTTTAGATGTCATCTTTTCTAAAAGAGCAAATGTCTCAGTATAGTCTATGTCAAGCACCTGAGAAAACCCCTTTGTAATTAGATTAGCTTTGTACTTATCAATTGACCCATCTGCACCATACTTGGTCTGATAAACCCATTTACACTAGACTAATCTTCTTCCTTTAAGAAGAGGGACCATGTCCCATGCTTTGTTCCTGATTAGGGAACTATAATCTTCCTACATAGAATAATCACATTATATAATGCCAAATGCTCATGAAAGTTTTATGGATCTAATACAATGTCCAAGTAGGCATGTGAAGTCCCCTAAAACTATGATCATGTCTACTTTGTATCTAATGTATTTCCAACCCATCCTTCAGCACTTTGAAGTATATATCTAGCCCAAATAGGACCAAAATTATTTGAGAATTAGGAGGTGAGTTCGCATCATTTGTGGTGTCAGTGTGAGATGGAGGAGTATCCTCATCACTGATATCATCTCTTTAACATGAAGAAGAAGAAGAGTCATACTCATCATCAAGAGAATCTTGAGGTGGATATACATCACTATCAGAAGTGGAATCAATGTCTTGTAACACTTTTGAAGAGTCTAGAGTGCCATGATTATGTTTAATTTGGCCCTCAAAAAACTTGACACTCCTTTCAATGAACAACTCATGAGTTTTAGGATGGAGAAGCCTATATTCCCAAACACCCTCTGCATACCCCACAAAGATGCAAGACTGACTCTGAGGAGCCATTGCCTTACATTTCTTCTTGGGAATCTAGGCCATTGCTAGTGATCCAAACACTAGAAAGTGATATATTATGGGCTTGTGACCATCCCAAGTTTCAAAAAGAGTGATTCCCTTCAAGGCTTTATGTGGAACTTAGTTCTGAATGTAGCATGCAAAGTTGATTACTTTAGCCCAATACTAAGGAGCAACAAACTTTGATTGAAGCATGTAGTATGCCATTTCCTTTAAGGTATGATTCTTGCATTTGACCATACCATTCTACTAAGGAATGTATGGAACTGTGTGTTGCATCTGAATCCCTTCTAATGTGCAAAACTACTCAACCCTATTTTTGACATACTCCTTTCCATTGTCAATCCTTAATATTTTAATGGAACATTTTGAATGCTTCTTTAAAAGTGCCTTGAAGTCCTTAAAGTGATCAAAGACCTCAGACTTATTTTTGAGAAAAAACACTTAAGTGTACCTCAAAAAGTCATCAATGAAAGTTAACATGTATCTTATCCTATTGAATGAAGGTTTTAAAAATGGACCTGCTAAGTCACTATGGACTATCTCTAGCTTCTATTTGGCTCTCCTTGCTTTGCCCTTATCATATTTATCTTTTGGATGCTTTCTAAGAATGAATCCATTGCATAGGCCATCTGAGAATTGGACTTTACATAACCCTAAAACCATTTCTTGATGACTGAGTTACTCCAAGTAATGGTAGTTTAAATGGCCAAACCGTTCATGCCATAGTTTGCTTACTCCATCTACATGAGTAAGCATTGTAGCTAAGGGCTGGTCTAGGGAAAATTATGAGAAGGTATACAACCTATACTGATGATTGGCCTTCCCATGAGCCACTATGGTGTCACTATGTAGCTCCTTGATGACCACTAAATTAGGTGTGAACTCAACTCACATCCATGCACCTATGTGAGTAATTTCATATACTGATAGAAAATAGATGGATAGTAAAGGAACACACATAACATCATTGAATGTCCCATCACTTACTTTTATTGATATTTTACCATTGACTTCTACTAAATTTTCATCACCCATGAGAATTGAAGGCACAAAACATGCTTTTATTTCTAAAAATAGATCCTTTGAGGAGGCCATGTAATAGGAAGCACTTGAGTCAATAACCCAAGTCAAAGGCTAAGAAGCTACTGTAACCAATGCCTTACCCTTATTTTTAACCTTTTTTCTATCTTTACCCTTTGAAAATCTTATGTTGATGTGTTCTAAGATGAGGATTCAGGAACATTGATGTTGTTCTTCTCAAGCATCTTAGTCAAGGTGTCAATCTTCTTTTTCATGTACTGAGATTCATCATGCCCAAGTTTATTTTAAAATTTACATTTGAGTTTCTCCTTCTTAGGTTTCCCACTTGAGGAGGACTCATTTGATGATGCCTTTGTCTTGGCATATAATTTTTTATTCTTCTTGTGCTCATGATCAAGTTTAGACTATTTTTTCTCCTATTTACCACTGCTAAAAGGCTTCTTATTTACCTGATTGACAATCAAGGCATGTCATTTTGAAGACTTCAGTGCACCCATTTGAACTAACTTATATTTCTCTTGAGTCAGATCAATAATAAACTCATCAAATGATGGCATTTTCGAAGTGGATCTAAGTACACATTTGGTAGCATGAAATGTAGAGTGAAAACTGAATAGTCATGACCTAGTTTTGAAAGCATAGATAAAATCAATTGGTCATCTATTTTCTCAATGACACATTGATTAAACTATAGTCTTAGTGATTTAAACCTTGTAAATAAGTATTTTAGTGTGTCATAGTCACCTAGGATTAATGTGATGAGCTCATTCTCTAGCTCATGACCCCTCATGATGTCTTGCACTCTAAAAAGCTTGTCCATGATTTTATAGACTTCATTTAGAGTTTTTACAGATTAAACATGAAATAGGAGGTTAGGAGACATTGATGGGCATAAGAACACATAGGCCTCATCACATCTATTGTACCACTTAACCTTTTTTGCATCTGTAGATGCTCAATTTCTTCACCCATAGTAATCTGATAGAGTCCTTCACCTCTCAAAGCGAGTTGTATTTTAGACATCCATTCTAGATAGTTAAATGGTGTGAGTGGTTCAATGCTTATATCCATTAGTGTAGATTAGAATGAGATAAATTGTAGAATTGAAATGAAAAAAAATATAGAAAGCACACGGTAAAAGTACCCCTTCAACTATCAACAATATCCCCCATAAAGTTACAATGCACACATGCTCATTTTTGGATGTTGGGCATAGTCAATAATGCATTTATGAGAAATTAGTGTGAGAAAGTATGATAGGGATGGCAGGCACTGCCGATAATGCATCTAAGAGGAAAGGTACAAAATTTTTAAGAGAGTTTTAAGCTATTACTCCATGTGAAAAATGGATGTTAAAAAAGTTATAAAATAATGTCACCAATGTACATTATTCAAATCTAAAATATGCACTTTCAAAAAAAATGACACCTAAAAAGGAGCTACGGATTGAAAGTTATAGCATTTACAAGTTCTTTCTCCCACATATTCTTGGACCCTTTCCAAAAATGGAAAATTTTTATTCTATTTCTTCATTACCTTTCACCTAAAATTTGATGCCTTCCTAAATATCACATGGGGTTTCATAGCTGCTTTAATTTAGGATTTTTAAACTGCTTTAATTCAGAATTTTAATGCAGTAAGAATACTTCAAAATCTTGATTGGGTCTTGCAATGTTGATTGGGTTTTGTCAACTACTTTACTTCACAAGTAAATGAGTAATGAGTAGTCACACTTGGAAACCCCAGTTTGGTCTTCTTTAGTGTAATTTGGGTTCTTCAACCTTCACTACTTTAGACTCTTACAATTTTATTGCTTATAAATTAAATAAGTAATGAGTAAGCACCCTTAGAAAACCTAGATTGGTCTTCCTCAGTGTATTTTGAGTTCTTCTATATGCATGACTTATTACTTATAAAGCAAGTAATGAGTAATAAGTAGTTGACCTCCACAAACCCAAATGGGTCTATCCAGTGTTGATCAGGTTCTTAGAGAAGTAAGATAGGACTAAAATCCTGAATTAGTATACTAGTAAGTTATCACACTGAAGAAACTTGATTACTTTAAGTAGTCTCCCATCGAAAACCCGAAATGGTCTTACAGCAAGTCATCGGCCTTGAGAAGTCAGATTTGGTCTTGGAAATCAAGTTGTTACTCACCAAAAACCCAATTTGCTCTATGGGCTTAAGTAATTTCTCTTTGAGAACCTGATGTGGTCTATGGAGAGTAAACTGGGGTTTGTAGGGGTGATTACTTGGTCTGTACGGGCATCATAATAGTTTAAATAAATTAATTCCTAAGAAAATTTATGAAGTTTCTCAAAAAACTAACAACCCATTTTAGATATCAAAAAACCCATAAAATATATGCAAACATATTTTTTATCAAAGGCATTTTGACATGAGTTTTGAGGTAGATTAAGAAAACACTTCCAAGGTCAAAAAAGGTGGCCAAGACAGAAGAAAAATCAGCAAGGTGAATGCATGGAGGATCTTACCAAGTAGTCTAATGCATAAGGCTTTTAGAAAAGCTTTGATACCATGAAAGAGTGTGCCAAGATCTCTAAACATATTTCATGCAATCAATGTTGAATCTTGTGAGGTAGTGTGAGAGCTCCAAAATTCCAAGAGAAGGAAAATAATGCATTCCTCGATTATTACAACAAGTGAATGAGTCAATTGATTAAGAAATTCTTCATTAACCTTTCAAAAATAAAAAGTGAGGTACATATAGGGAAAATTAGGGAAACATGAGGAAGCCACTAATTTTTTTAATTAGCTAATTAAAATTAAATATAATTAGCATATGGACCCTTTATAACTAACCTAAGGAAGCTTAAATAACATCGAATGGTCATACGATCGTATAGGCAAAACCCAGTGAGAAAAAATACTACACTAACACATGCAAGAATAATTTGTTTTCAATTTTCACTAACATTGTACTTAATTATTGTTTATATTTTGCCTTTCTCTAGTTAGAATCATTTGTTTCTTTCCCTTTTATTTACTTTGGACTATTTCTTTGTCTTCTCCATGTTGTTTTATTTTTTTATGGCCATGTTTGTTTATTTTTGTTGGTGTTTTGTTGTGTATTTATTTCATTTTATTAGTATTTTTTTATTGTTTATTTATTTTATTGGTATTTTTTTGTTTGCTTATTTTTGTTTTTTGGTTTGTTTCTTTTTATTTATTGGTGTCGTGTTATTTATTTATTGGTGTTTTGTTTTGGTTTTTTTTTTTTTCATTTACATTTTTGTTTCTCATATGTTATAGGATTCTTACACTTTATTTACACTTAAGTCTTAATTATCCATATCTTGTACTACAGTTGTGAATTAGTATACATTCTTACACTTATTTTATTACTTATATTCACTTAGGATTTGATTTTTCATATCTTACACCTAAGTGATTTGTACTTATATTTAAACTAAGTTTTCCATGATTTAGATACACATTATTGTTATAGTTGTCTATAAATATGATATATAATATCCTAAACTAAATCAAAAAATAGTTTGATGGAGCTTACAAGTAATGGTGTGATAATATTTCTCCTTTTTCACACCAATAAAATTCCTAACCTACCCTAATAATACCCAAATACAGTGTAATTAAATTAAAAGTGAATAGTAATCCTTGTTATTTAGGACGTGCATCTCCATCCTAGCTCGGCTATGTCAGCTTACTCTTACTCTATGAGTACGGATTCAATATGTAATCCCCCTTTTCCCACTTTGAGTTACTAGGGTAAAGACAAATTATATCATGCTTCTATCTATACTATTGGGGTAAAATACTATGTTGATGATTATAACCGCCTTTAGGCGAATCACTATTTTCACCACTCTGCCCTACTGGGGCACCTAACTATGTTGATGATTATAACAGCCTTTGGGTAAATCATTGTATTCACTCATTTATCTTATTGGAGCATTTTTTATGGCATTAATGATTATAACTACCTTTGGGAAAAGTATTATTTTTATCTACCTTACTAGGGCATCTCCCTGTGCCACTAATTATAACCACCTGTGGGATAATTAGTTTTTCCAATCCCATTACCTATATGTCACATCATTTCCTTCTTTTTGAAGAAATTTTCGTCAAACTTATTTTCCACCCACTCCCTCAAGGGGGCATCCAGGGCTCATCAATTGCCTTTTGGTGCATTAACCAAGGCATTAAAGACTTTTTCTTTCTTTGAGAAGAGGTTATTGTGTCTATATCTTGAAACATCTTTCCAAACATGTGTAAACTAAAGACACCCCATTTTTGGTGACAACTATGTTCTAATCAAACTTCAGACTTATTTCTACCAAACCATGTAAATTAAGCCTAAGAATCAGTGAGTGTCCCAAATTCATCCTCACATTGAACACTAGTGCTCAAAATCATGTTGAGGCATTCCTATTTGAGGTTCTATTATGTACGCATCACTAACTTCTCACATATTCATCTCTAGTCAAATTGTGACCTAGTAATTTGGTAGTTTAGCCTATGGACCCATTAAACGGGGCACTTAAACAATTCTTGAACTACAAAAATGACAAGTAAAATTATTTAACTAGGAAAATAAAATTAAATGCTTAAGTTTGAAATTTCCATGTCTAATTAGTAAAAATGAATTTTATAAAAAAAAATCAATAAAAATGAGGTCATGATGATGTCATCATCCTCAAAGTCAAGGAATTTGAAATATCTCCCCTAAAGCCTTAAATTCAGAAATAGAGATCCATTCTTAATAAATAAGATCTCTATCCCAAATCTTAATTATTTGTCCCCTCCTTAGCTTAACTAGGGTTAATCTAAACTTAACTTTGGTTAACTCTAACCTAACTGCACTTAGGTTATAGATAGTTTGGAAGGCTATAAATACAAGGCTTCATCCATTGCTCAACAAACTCTTTTGGTGTAATATTATGATGCAAAAATACCTTCAAATACCCTTGTTATGTAGTGTTATAATGATCATTTGTTGAGATTTCCAATCTAAAGACAAAGCCAAGTCCAACATTGCCAAGGTGACAAGGAGAGATGATGTAAAGAGCACCATTGCCAAAGATTATTTGATCACATGACTAATCACATTCCTCTATGACCAACATACAACTCTTGCTCTCAAGGAAGGTAAATAATGGTTATTTTTATTCTATTGATAGTTACTTGTATTGTTTTCTCAGTCCTGCAGTGTCTAGGCTTGAGGTGTTATCTTTGTTAGTGTGTTTTTGTTAAATTTTTAATCATACTAACACATACTAATCTCCCCTCATTTCTTTCTTTTTGACGTAACATTTTCCTAACTTGTTTGCCACCTGCTACCTTGAGGGGGTATCCAGGGCTCATCCATCACCTTCTAGGGCATTAGCCAAACCATTAATGACTTTTTCATTATTTGAGAAGACATTATTGTGTCTCTATATTGTAACATTTTCCCAAACAAGGGAAAACTATAAACACCCCATTTTTTCCACAATTGTGTTCCAATCAGACTTCAGATTGATTTCTACCAAGAAAATGCAAATTAGGCCCAAAAATTACTTAATGTCCCAAATTCATTCACACATTAGATAGTAGTGCTTAGAATCATGTTGAAGCATCCCTATTTAGGGTATTATCCTATACATAATAGTAACCTCTCATGGATTCATCTCTATTCAACTTGTGACCTAATAATTTAGTAGATTAGCCTTTGGACCCATTAAGTGGGGCACTTAAATAATTCATAAAGTGCAAAAGTGCTAAGTAAAATAATTTAACTAAGAAAATTAAATTAAATGCTTAAGTGAAATTTCCATGTATAATTAATTAAAATTATTTTTTTTAAAGAAAAATTTAATAAAAATGAGGTCATGATGATGTTATCGTCCTCAAAGTCAAGGAATTGGAAATATCTCCTCTAAATCCTTAAATTTAGAAATGGAGAGCTATGCTTAATAAATGGGATCTCTATCCTAAATATTAATTATGTATCCCCTCTTTAGCTCAACTAGGGTTAATATAAACATACCCATGGTTAACTCTAACCTAAGTACACTTAAATTAGAGTTATTTGGAAAGTTATAAATACAATGCTTCACCCATTATTCAACAAGCTTTTTTGGTGTAATGTTACTATGAAAAAATACCTTCAAAGACATTTGTTATGTAGTGATATAATGGTCATTTGTTAAGAGATCCAAGCCAAATCCAAATCCAAGTCTAACATTGCCAAGGTGACAAGGAGAGATGATTCAAGGAGCACCATTTCCAAATATTATTTGATCACACAACTGAGCACATTCTTCCATGCCCAACATACAACCCTTACTTTCAATGAAGGTAAATAATGGTTGTTTTGTCTTCTATTGATAGTTATTTGTGATGTGCTCTCACTCCTAGTGTGTCTAGACTTGAGGTGTTAGTTTTATTAGTGTGTTTTTATTTTGTTTTTAATCATACTAACAATATATTAATAGCCCCTCATTTCCTTCTTTTCAAGGGAATGTTCACCAAACTTGTTTGCCACCCACTCCCTCGAGGGGAAATTCAGGGCTCAACCATGGCCTTTTGGGGCATTAGCTAAGGAATTAATTATTTTTTCATTATTTTAGAATATTTTATTTTTCCTATATCTTTCAACATCTTCCTAAATAATATAAAATTATAGACACCTCATTTTGGCTACAACTGTGTTTCAATCAGACTTTAAATTAATTTCTACCAAATAATGAAAATTAAGCCTAGAAATCATTGAATGTTCCAAATTCATATGCACATCAGATATTATTTCTCATAATAATGTTGAGGCATCCTTATTTGGGTTATTATCATATATGCAATAGTATCCTCTCATGGATTTATCTCTAGTCAACCTACGACCTAGCAATTTGGTAGTTTGGCCTTTAGACCCATCGAGGCACTTAAACAATTCCTGGAGTAAAAAAATGCTAAGTAGAATTAATTAACTAAGAAAATAAAATTAAATGCTTAAGTTAAATTTCCATGTGAAATTAGTGAAAATAAATTTTTTTTAAAGGAAATTTCAATAAAAATGAGGTCATGATGATGTCATCATCCGCAAAGTCAAGGAATTAGAAATATCTCCCCTAAAGCCTTAAATTTAGGAATGAAGATCCATGATTAATAAATAATATCTCTATCCCAAATATTAATTACTTGTCCTCTCCTTAACTCAACTAGGGTTATTCTACACTTAATCACTGTTAACTATAATCCAACTGCACTAGCATTAGAGTTAGTTTGGAAGGATATAAATATGAGCCTTCAACCATTACTCAATAAGATCTTTTGGTGTAATGTTATGATGAAAAAATATCTTTAAAGACATTTGTTATGTAGTGTTATGATGTTCATGTTTTGAGATAGCCAAACCAAATCCAAAGCCAAGTCCAACTTTGCCAAGGTGACAAAGAGATGATGCAAGGAGCACCATTGCCAAATATTCTTTGATCACATGATTGAGCACATTCATTCATGGCTAACATAAAAATTTTGCCCTCAAGGAAGTTAAGTAATTTTTTTTTTTTTATTCTATTGATATTTACTTGTATTTTTCTCTCACTCCTAAAGTGTATAGACTTGAGGTGTTAGCTTTATTAGTGTGTTTTTATTTGGTTTTTAATCATACTAACACAATACTAATCTCTCATTTTGGATTCCTATTGATCAAATATTTAATGTCATAATAAATTTTGAGAGGCACAAGAATTGTATTAAGGATAATATTTGATGTTTTTCATGTGATTGATTTAGTTTCACATTTAGTTGTGATTATATGTTGGAACATTAAAATTGTACTCAGTTCAGTATTTTATTATGGTGCATCATTATTATTATTTGTATTTTATTTTATTAATAAATGTTCAACAATTATTATTATTTTAGTATTTATCATTATTTAGTTGGTTTTACATTTATTATTATTGGACCAAGTATTTTTAATGTTATATGGGTTTTTTTTAAGTACCTGGATTGGCCACCATGAGCTAGGCTTGGTTATGAGAAAACATGGTGGAAAAGGTAAGGTAAACCATGACAAGAGAGAGAGAATGAGGAACCCCAGTTGACCATTGATAATTAAGTTGTATATTTAATTGAATCTAAATAAAAAGTTTGTGAGAGATTTATAAGTTATTTATAGATATGGAGAGTATTTTTTAGTCACTTCACCCATAATCTACTAGATAAAAAATTGGTAGTTGTGTTTACCAAAAAATTTCACAACAAAATATCTTATCACTTGGAGCTTCAGTGTCATCACACATTTAAGGAGATCATTGAGAAAGGAAAATAAATCAAAAAGGCCCTTATCAACAAAGGGATTATCAATTTTTCTTCTTCAAACTAGAACTAGAATTAGAGCTAAAACCAAAACTTAGGCCCAAGTTAGAACCCTAGCCCAATCCAATCACAAGCATTTGCACCTAATCAGGCTAATAATTATGAAAACCCTAAGCCATACAACCACAAAAATAATGTTGTAATAGATTCGATAAGTTACATCATGTTCAAATGGTGCAAACACTGTCTACCCAGCCTATGCCATAAATGTAGCTTATTCCATAAATACAACCTATCCATTAGGCATAGCCTATGCCTCAACCCAAGATAGCTCCTCAGATGCTACAACCACCACCTTTGCAAACATCTCCACCAAGAATAATACCCATTCCTAGAGTCTTCAACAACCTTGGTGAGCCTATTGAGGTAGTGTTTTTCAAACTAGCCATGGCTAATATGATTAGATGGTTGATTCCCAAACACTTTCCTAAAGGAATACCTTATCCAGATCAGTACAAAGAGTATGAGTTATATGAATACCATATGTTCATGGAAATTCTATACATAATTGTGTGTAGTTTAAGTACCTCATCAAGAATATGTTAGAAAAGGGAGAGATCTAGTTGGATAATAGGTCATCTACTTTCAATCAAAACCTAGGTATCTAACAAAATCCTTTTCTATAGCATAAAAATGATAATCAACAATAGCAATAATGAAGACCTCAGCCACAATAAGAATAATAAAAACAATAGTATCATTAGTAGTAATAATAACATCAGCCACCAAATGGAAAGAACCAAGGCCAAAATGAACCTAATAACCAATAGACCTATCATGTTGTTGCACATGATTACAATAAATTTATAGGTCATATTGCGAGTGGTCATGTATCTTTCATTACCATCAATCCTAGATTGAATGCTAATAGACCAGGACCATTATCTAACAATTCTAATCAATCTACTAATGATTATAATCCTTCCTTAACCTATGAATGTATCCAAGTCCAAAAACAACCAAGGATTATCATTTTAAAACCCTATATTGGTAACTCTTCATTGTCCCATGACCCCAGCCAAGCACACTGACAATCAAGAATTATCCTCTCTGGCCCATCTCCATCATTTTATAGTTACAATAATGTTGTACCTAATCTAGATTGTGTAATCATAACTTGATGGTCTAAAATCACCATACTAGGCCCACAACCTCTTACCAATGCGCCAATCCAACCCACTATGTCAACCAGGTATAAGTTAGTTACCATTATTAAGGAAAATATGTATGATATTATGGAACAAATCTAAAATAAACATGCATAAATATCTATTCTATATTTTTACGTGCACCTACCATCCATAATAATATCCTTATATAACTCCTAGGACAATCCCAAGTGTTGAATTACATCACACCAAATGAATTCCAAGCTTTCGCTGGATAGCTATCCCTAGGCCAATAGTTAACCTTTGACCAAAGTGATATGTCATCCCTTGTCCCTCTCCATAATAACCCATTATACATTGAAGTTGTCATCATGTGGCATAGGTTTAAACATGTCCTCATAGACATAGATCAAGCCTAAATATTATGTCTTTGAAGTTGATTACTCATCTAAGATATACAATAGCTAACCTTCAGCCATAGACTATTACTATCAAGGCCTATGATTATGAAGATTAGGAATCACAAGGAACCATAAGTTTTCTAGTGATCATTGGGATTTTGACCCATGATATACTTTTCCATGTTTTAGACTTGTATTTATCATACATTTTACTTTTGGGTAGACCATGGATCCATGAAATTCATGCAGTTCCTTCAACATTGCACCAATGTATCAAGTTTCCTCACTCTTGGATGGAGCTCACTATCCATGGATATTTATATCCATATGAACATAGTAAGCATTTGGAGGTTGAATATGAAAGTTATAATTATCATTTTAGTCTAAAGCTAGTACTAAAGAAGGAAAAAGATAAAGAGATACTTGTTAAATTGATAGAGGCTACTTGCATATATCTTGATATCCTTACCTCAACCTCACATATGCTTCTTATTGAAATGATTAGTAATTTTACCATTTTGAACAATGGTCTAGGAGAGTATTTTACCCATGGCACATTCAACCTATCCAAGCTTCCATAGAATCTCAAGACTTAAGGAAGTCTCAAAGCTAGGCCAATTTTTATGGAATGGAAGCAAAAAGGAAAAGGAAAGATTCATAGCCTAGCACCTATTCTTTTCACACCTGCCACTAGCCAAAAATAAGTCCCACTTACCAACGATGATTCTAGGTTAAACAATGATTAATTCATTGATTGATACCAAAGTTCAAAATATCCCATCCCTATCAGGATCATGGATAACCAAGTGTATGAAGGTGGAGGCCTAGGTAAAAATCAATAGGGTACTTGTGAGCCCATTTATATGACCAAGTATAAAGGAGATCATGGTTTAGGATTTAAACCACCTAGGGGTGACCCTGTATGCAATCAGAAATGCATTACATCTACAAATCAATCCTAGCTCAAAAAAGATAGATCCTACTTACACTTTTGATTGGGGATACATTAGATAATCAAGAACATGACCAATATGGATCTATTAGACCTGATTAGGGGATATCTTACCACAATAATATCACTAGGGAGGGTTCTAAAGCCTATAGTCAAGTAAAATTATGTAATAACCCTAATTAAGTCATATGTTTTAATATTCACTATACTAATAACAAGTAAAGCAAAGAAATCTAATCTAGTGTTCACTAAAGCTTGTGACACAAAGTCAGGGTAACAAACAACAAAATTAAACATGCATAAGAAAATCTTAATTATGTATAGATAAAACCCTAATGCATGGAGAAAAAGAGTAATATTATTCAAAAGCCATTACTTATGCTACTTCTATCTACTAAAGAGAGGAACAAAGTTAGAGATACTTACAAGAAAGACAAACCCATCAAGATTCAATCTTTTCCTTATCCAAAGGTGCTTCACAAGAGGTTGTTTTGGTTTATAAAGATCACTAAAAAAGGCCAAAGCATCCAAAAATTTTCCACAAAATTAGATTCTTCTCCAAGTAGAAACCCTAAGTTAAGACTTTTCAAGTTGAATGGTGGAAGAGTAGATTATAAAGAAGCGTAAATGAATAATAACTCTTGATGTCCCTCTAATAATGGTGAAATAGATGTGTTTATATAGACAAATATAACCCTAAACCCTTCCTAAAGTTTTGGTCAACAGGGTCAACCCAGTCAACTTAGTATTGTTATTGACAAAAACTCATTAGGTCAAGGGCTAGGTTGGACAAGAGCTAACCTAGACCCTAAATGATTTTTACCAATAAGAGTTTAAGGTTTACCTAGTCAAACTGATCATGTAAACTGTTAAAAGAGGTTTTAGATTTAGGAAAAGGGGTACTAAAGGTGGTAAAAGATTGAAAGAGTGTGTAAAATAGGATGTCAAAACTTAGGGGAATGTTTTAAGATCTATTTGGATTGGTAATAAGTGGCAATAAGGGACAACAATCCTATGAAGTATCAATGATCTACCCATCCCTTTCTCGATGCACCCTTTAGGGCATGTACTCAGAGAGATTGAGACTCGATGGATTCCTACAAGATAGAAAGCATCAGTAATTGATCAAGTTTAAAAATATTATGTGTATACATATGCCCCACTGAAAGCTCATCACGTGTCCCTTAGGTATAATAGGAGATGGTGCTTTGAGAAATAACATAGTAACATACAATGTTGAGGTTAAAAAAATTGTAGTATTTTAAAGCAAAAAAAACTAAAATTTAAATGATGGAAAGGGAAATAACTAAAAAATAAATGTAATGTGTACCTTGACTTACCTTTATCATTGGATGGTTGTCTATTGTGTTTATAGTTTTGATTGTGGAGGGCACAGAGATTGCTTTCAACAAAATCAAAAATACAAAATTAAAGAGCAAAAATAAATAAATGTAAGAAACCCAAGATAACTGGTGCTATGTGGATGGGACATACTTATAAATTTGGCAAGCTGGGGTGATAAGTGTTATATTAGACCAAATGATTGAGTCAAATTTTAGAGTAAATCAGGTAACCAAAAATCCAAGGCTAATAAAGATCGAGAAACTCAAATAAGTAAACCTTAAGCAAGAAAAGAAAACTCACCAAGTCAAACCAAAGATACATGTCAAAAAGATGGTAATCAAACATCAATGTAAAAGTAGTAAATATAATTACTTAAACAAAGATGGACAAGCAAAAATGGTAAAACAACATTGATGAATGAGAATTAACAATCATTAATCATCAATGTAAAAAGGTGCATAAAATGGAAAACAACATTGATGAGTGATAAGTAATAAGCCAACCTCACTCAACAATGGAAAAAGTACATGAAAATAGAAATGGACTCAAGTGTCTACAAAAAGGGTAGGACAATAATGATAAACGGTCAAATAAATCAAATCAATTATATAAATGTAGAGCCATGGTATAGATAAAGTAATCCATAGTCACTCAAAACATGTTTTGCACTAAGCATAGATAAAATTGAAACAAAGTAGTGCTAACATGTTTTTAAGATGTGAATAATAAGGAAGTATAGAAGATGGAAAATAGATTTAGAATCACACATGCCTGTTAGTGGGGGAATGAAATAGGTGGAGGTGAGAATCAAGAAAAAACCAAGGTAGAGGAATTCTTTATCAAAGTCAAGATACTCAAATTAGGTTTGTCAAAATAAGAGGACTTTCAACCTTAAGGACTCTAAAGAACTTATCTTATCCACACATGTCTTAGGTCAACAAATGAAGTATGTATATCATCTCATGAAGTCTATATGCATGAAAATTAAAATGGACCTACCTTCCCACAATGTGTTCCCCATTCCTCAGGACCCCTTATAGAGTCATCAGTCTACTATGAAGATTGGGTACTTACGTGAGAAATTAGGTAGCACCATAGAGTGTTTTGAATTATCCTATTCCAATCTACTAGCCTACTACACTCCAATAGACCTTAGATCTAGTGTGAGGCCAAATTTGGAGTTTGAGCTTTGATTAGAGATAGGAGATGTGCTTATAATCATGTTTTTTGGTGTGATTTTAACTTTTGAGAGTTGTATGATGCCTTTTGTATATCATTGCCTTTTATTTAAAATGAGTTGGATTTTAAATTTATAGATGGATTTTTATATTCCTCCTCCATATGGATTTGGAAAACCAAATGTGGGTGCTAAAAATGACTTTCATTTGAATACTTGGGACTTGGTTACTAAAAGAGAGAAATCAGAGAAAATGGTGTCTAAGATTTTCATAAAGTCAGGTGAAAGATAATTTATATCTTGACTTCAACTTTGTTTTATCCAATGTGAAATGAAAGGAAAGGAAATCAAGAGGAATGAAACATGAAACAATTTGAATTACTTCAAACCATAAAAAATGTGACAAAGGGAAAATAGGGGTACAATGACAGTAAAGTGTGATTCTTTATCATAAGAATGAGGGAAATAGAGGAAAAACATGCTAACATAGACTGTTGTGTAAATTCCATCTTCTAAAAGAATCAAAAGCTAGATTTGATAACAAGGATCAAGAACTTATAACCATTGCAAAACACATTCTATAAAAAGGAGTGACAAGATGGTGATTTTATGAGGAAGGCCAGGTCCTATCCATGGTCTTACACTACAAATCATAAAATAGAAACCCATGAGGGTGCCAAAAAGTGTGTAAAAAGTATGAAAACAAAGAGGATAAAATTACATCATGAGGAAGACTAGGTCTTATCCATGGTTTTACAATGCAACTCATGAGAAAATGAGGAAACCAAAAGACCAATAGAAAGGACTAAGGTTTGTAAAAAGAGAGAACTACAATAGAGGGTGAGACCCATGTAAGTATCCTGAAAAAAGTGTTAGATAGCATATAGATAAAGCATGAAAGGAAGGGATGGATCCTACACTAATAGATATATAAATGATGAGCATATGAGAGACAAGCTTGTGTCTTGAAATGTTTCTTAAAGTTAAATTAATTTGGTATCATGTAATGGAGAATAAGAGTGGGCATCACAAGATGCCCCAAAGGGTAATTGGATATAAGGATGGGCATTACAAGATGACCCAGAATCTGAAATGATATGGGTGGGAATTGCAAGATACCCCAAAGGCTATATTAATATGTGGATGGGCATCACAAGATGACCTAAAGGCTAAAAAGAGGAAGAAAAGATATGAACATATTAGAAGCAAAGAGAACCCCATATAGTGTCTAAAGAGATTCAAGTTGTCCAAGAAGATTCTGATAGGGGATTTCATGATATTAGAAATAAAAATATGATAAGCAAGAAGAATAAGAAACAAAGAACTAAGGTCGGTAGACAGAGAACTAAGTTAGCCATACAGAAGAGCAAGGGTGGAAATAAGAGTATAGAGTCAACCAGGTTGACTTATTACTACTAGAAAGGGGATAAGAAGAGTACATAGTTGATCTTCTCAACTTAGTACTACTAGATAGAAGGTAGAAGAGTAAAAAGTCAACCAGGTCGACTTAGTACTACAAGCAAAGAGGAAAAATAGTCTGTAAGAGATTGTGTCGAGTATAATGATAGTGTACTAAAATTAGGGAAATATTTTATAATGTAATTTGAAATAAGAAGTGAAATAAAACACAAAAACAATGGGATCAATGAAAATGATCCAATTGGCACATAGCACAAAACCTTGCACCAACATTGGCCAATACAAGATTTTACAATACAATATGTAATGAGCAAAGAGCAAGCAATCAATTGAAAATCAAATGTTAACTAAATGGTCATCCTAAATGTTTTTATATTATTATAAAGTTTTATTTTAAGTGTGATAGGGAAGTTAGTCAAAATTAGGAAACTAAAAAGGAATCTATGGATGGTTTCAGTATGTTTGGGTTGAAAGGGATCTATGTAAATAATGTTATTGGCTTGGTATTGGGGCCTACCCCCTCACTTTACAATCCTACAGTAATAAGGGTGTCAAGTGATTTACCAATATATACCATTAACCACGTGTTTATACTTGGCCCAAAAATTAAGTTGACTTCCTTCTTGGTGATGAAATCCAAGTAGGTAGGCCTTGGGTAGACAAATGTTTAAATGTATTTTAAAATAATGTGATTTGGTAGAGTGTACAAGAAAGAGTGAATATTAAAACTAAATGGTATATTTAAAAACCACCTAATTAGATTATGTGATCTACTCTAAGCATGCAAATAATTTAAAGTAAAAGTGTGAAGTAATTACTAGAATATAGTTGTTAATTCCCAATTTAAGCATAGTAAAAAGTTGGTTCATGTAACACTATATGCAAACATTATAGTATAGAGTCGATAGGGTCACTACTATACTACAAAAGTAAGAGTCCTTAAGAACTAAGTCGACCAGGCCAACCTAGTCTTTTAGATAGAAGACAAGACACATAACTAGGTCGACCTAGTTTACTGTATGATTGTAATTTTAAAGATTATAAACTTTACAAAACAAAACTGTAAGGAAGAACTAAATTAAAAGAGAGAAATAAAGGAACCTTGTTGGGTTAGAAGATGTTAAGGTTTATGAAATTTCTGCTAAAGTGCCTTGAATATTGATTCTAAATTTTGCCAATTGTGTCAACTAGGTCAACCTAGCTCTACAATTTCTTATTTATTAAAGTCTATTAAGATGATTATAGTAGCTTGGTCGACCTAGTTTTTTATCTAGAAGCTGACTATGATATTAAGTTGACCTATTTGACCTAGTTTACTATTCAAGAGCTGAATAAGAGACTCAGTCAACCTGTTTGACATAGTCTAATGTCTAGAAGTGAATAAGAGTATTGTGTTGACCTATTCAATCTAGTAACTTGTATCTAATGAAGACTTGCATAAAAATAATATAGTCATTTTAATGTGACTGTGTGTTAAACATGCACACAAAATTTATAAACTATATTGGCCTTGTTGACCTAATATTTTAAATATATAAAAATAATAAGATGAAATAGATGAAAAGCATGAAAGAAAACCTGCAAGGGTTAGATTCACATCAAGTTCACTAGAATGTATGCAATCAAAAATGCATCAAATCTAAAAATCAATCCTAGCTCAAAGAAGATAGATCCTACTTACACTTTTGATTGGGGATACATTAGATAATCGGTAACATGACCAATATGGATCCGCTAGACCCAATTAGGGATCTCTTACCACAATAATATCACTAGGGAGGGTTCTAAATCCTCCAATTAAAAAAAACTATGTAATAACCCTAATTAAGTCCTATGTTTTTATATTCACTATACTAATAATAAGTAAAACAAAGAAATCTAATCTAGTGCTCACTAAAACTTGTGGTACAAAGTGGGGGTAATAAAAAACAAAAGTAAACATGCATAAGAAAATCCTACTTAAGCTATATATAGGTAAAACCATGATGCATGGAGAAGAAGAGTGATATTATTCAATAGACATTACTTATGCTACTTCTATCTACTAAAGAGAGGAGTAAAGTTAGATATACTTACCTGGAAGATGAACCCGTCAAGACTCAATCTCTCCCTTGGCTAAAGGTACTTCACAAGAGGTTATTTTGGTTTGTCAGGATCACTAAGAAAGTCCAAAACATCTAACACTTTTCCACAAGACTATATTCTTCTCCATGTAGAAACCCTAAGATAAGACTCCTCAAGTAGAATGGTGGAAGAGCATATTGTAAAGAAGTGCAAATGAATAATAATTCTTGATGTCTCTCTAATAATGGAAAAATGGATGTGTTTATATAGGTGGATCTAACCTTAAACCTTTCCAAAAGTTTTGATGGATAGGGTTGACCTAGTTGACCTAATATTGTTATTGACAAAAATTCATTAAGTCATGAGCTAGGTTGGCCAAGAGATGACCTAGACCCTAAATGAGTTTTACCAATACGAGTATAAGGTCGACCTAGTCAACATAGTCATGTAAACTATCAAAAGAGGTTTTAGGTTAGGAAAAGGGGTATTGAAGGTGGTAAAAGATTGTAAGAGTGTGAAAAACAAGAGTCAAAGATTAGGGGAATATTTTAGGATCTAGTTGGATTGGTAATAAGTGGAAATAAGTGACAACAATACTATAAAGCACCAATGGTCTTCCCACACCTTTCTCGATGTACCCCTTAGGGCATGAACTTAGAGAGCCTGAGACTTGATGGGTTCTTGCAAGATATAAAGTATCAGTAACTGATAAAGTTTGAAAATATTATGTGTATACAGACCTCATGTATCTTATTGTGTTTCAATGCCAATAACTAGTGATGATGATGTCAATAGCAAAGCAGAGTCTGATCATAGCATATACGAAGACCTTGCCAATACCAACTTATTTGACCCATATACCATTTGCACCATCACACCAATAATATGGAATTCCTCACTTCCCCTTTATCATCCTTAACTAATAAATTAGGACCAACAAGAATTCATAGTACCTTTATACAAGTTTGAGAATGATGAGGCTTTTTATAATTTTCTATGCCTAAGAGACAATGTTCCATTGGGAGACCACAAACAAGGGTTCTCTATCAAACTAGATTCTACAGCCTATATTGGAGAGTAGGTGAACACATTAGTCAAAAATTAAAAAATAAAACATTGAGGTTCCAAAATGAAAACCTCTTTGAGGCACTTTTGTACTATGGTAAAAGTAAAGAAAATGGCCAGTCTCTTGGTGAAAACATGTTTCAGGTGCCACTATATGGGGATGTTCACCATTATTTGAATGAAGGTTGGGACACCACCAATAATGAACTTGAATTTGGATCTGAGTTTAGTATCGAGGAATAGCGTGCCTTTGATCAATTTGTTACATGGCCATTGCTACCATTAGGCAATTCAAATTCATCTTATTTGGGAGAACTTGAAGAACAAGTTTGACCAGTGGAATTTATCATTGCTATCCAATTACATCCCTACCAACTATTCTAGAATATAGCTCAATTCTCCTAGTAAAAGATACTATAGAAGTCAACATTTTGACTCCAAAAGACCTGAAGTAGATCAAATCAGGTATGTCCCTCACTAAGGAGGAACGTGAAGTTTTTATAGCCCTTTTGAGATATTTTATTGACATATTTGCATGTGCCTATTTGTACATTCCAACTTTGGACCTCAACTTAGTTGTACACCATCTCATTGTACATACTAAGGCCACACCCATGAAGAAAATGCTATGTAAGATGCATCCTTGTATTGTTGTATTGGTTAAGAAAGATTTGGAAAAACTCTTATAAGTGAGATGCATTAAACCGATCGAATATTTAGAGTAGATCTCAAACATTATGTCTATTGGTAAAAAGATAGAAGGGATCAAAATCTACACTGATTTTAGAGACATCAACAAGGCCTACCCAAAAGATGACTTTCCTCTGTTGAATATTGACATGATAGTTGACTCCATAGTTGGGTATGAAATCCTTTCCCTCATAGATGGATTTTCATGATATAACCAAATTAGGATTATGCCAAAAGACCAACACATAACAGCATTCACCACTCTTTGGGGAATGTTTTGCTATCAAGTTATGTCATTCAACCTTAAGAATGTTGGGGACACATACCAGAGAGTTATGACCATCATATTTCACAACATGATGAATGATATTATAGAAGACTATATGGATGACATGTTGGGTAAATATAAGACCCATGTAGATCATCTAATCATATTGTAAAGGATATTTGAAAGGCTTTGTGAGCACAAGGTTTGACTTAATCCCAAGAAGTACATATTTAATGTCACTTTAGGAAAATATTTAATATTTATTATCTCTCACTAATGCATTGAAGTTGATCCTACCAAGGTTCAAGGCATTATTGAGATGCCACCACCTTCCACTTTGAATCAGCACCATAGTTTGAAGGGCAAAATTTAGTCTATCATACACTTCATTTTACAATTGGTTGATAAATGCCATCATTTCACCCATTTTTTAAGAAGGTTATTAAGTTTCTTTGGGATGTAGAATGTTAGAAATACTTTTCCAACCCACTTGATCTGTTACTACCAATGTTAGGGAATTCATTCCTATTATACCTATCTACCACTAAAAATGCCCTGGGGGCATTGTTAGTCCAACATGATGAACATGGGATAGAGCATGTTGTGTACTATCTAAGTCATACACTGGTAGTATATGAACATAACTATATTCTAATTAAAAAATCTTGTTTAGATATGGTCTTTGCAACCCAAAAGCTACATCATTAAATGCTTAACAACAAGACCACAGTAATTGCCAAAGTAGATCCACTCAAGTATTTACTATCAAAAATAGTTTTACAGGGCCTCGTCGCTAAGTGGATCATGATTTTTATTTAATTTTAAATTGAATATGTCAATCAAAAGGCCATAAATGGAAGTACTTGTAGATCAACTTATTAAAGCTCCTCTTTCAGATATTGAGCCACTCACTTTTGCATTCCCAGATGAATCCATCATGACCATTATAGAAACACCTCCTGAGGATCGACACTGGAAGGTCTATTTTACTGGATCATTCACATCTCATAGATTAGGAGCATGCATGTTATTTATTACACTACAAGGGGATATCATTCTTAAAACATTTTGTATCAACTTTCTTTATACAAATAACATGGTTGAATATAAAACACTCATTGTAGGTCTTCATCAAGTAGTACAATGGAATATTCAACATCTTTTGGTTCATGGTGATTCTCAGCTAATCATCAATCAGGTTACAGATCAATTCCAAACCAAAGATGATAAGTTGGTACCATACAAGGCCATGGTGGACATTCTCAAGTAGAAAATTTCCCACATTCATTTTGAACACATATCATGAGCCAATAATAGGACACCATATTCCATGGCTACCATAGGTTATTTGATCCACAACATAGACAAAGCAAAAGACTATCAATTCCTTGTTGAACATTTTATAACACCTACTCATGAACCTTCAACCATTGAAATGATCTCTGATATTGTTGGTATCAATTATATTTGGTATTCAAACTTATATAACTAACTTCATGAAAAAAACCTTCCACCAAACATTTCATGTAAGCAATAAAAATATTCACACACTAAGCCTCTCAATATACCCTATTTTTCCCAACCCTTTATCACATAAGCTTTGATGTAAATCTACTTCATTGTTTGAATTCAAAAAAAGCCACATTATCATTTAGGGAAGTACATGAATGAGTGTGTGAATCCCACACCAATAAGATTGTCCTTGCCAAAAATCTCCTATGTACCAGTTACTATTAGCCAACCATATATGTAGATGTAGTTTCTTATGTAAAAATATGTAACAAATGTCAGAGGCATGCAAATTTGAATCATGCTCCAGCTAGAACACTCAAACCAATGACCACACCATGGTCATTTTCAATGTGGAGACTTGATCTCATTAGTAAGATTAACCCCACCTCCTCAGATGGCCATAATCATATCCTTACTACAACCAATTATTTTATTAAGTGGGTTGAAGCTCTACCCCTCACTTATGTGACTGGAAAACAAATTTCCAAATTCATCTTCAAGAATCTCATTTCTTGCTATGGTATCCCATCCGACATTATATCTGATAATGGTAGATCATTTAAAAATAAGGATTTCAAATCACTTTATTCTTAGTTTAACATCACCCATCACTTTTACACTACATATTACCCACAAGGTAATGTCTAAGCAGAAGCATTTAATAAGACCATTATCAATATTCTTAAGAATATTTTCAATGATGTTGGCCGTAATTGGCACTTGTAGATCTTTCATGCCCTTTGGGATTACCGTACTAATTATTTTACTCTGATAGGATCCACATCATATTCCCTTGTCTATGACACTAAGGCCATTCTTCCCATCAAGGTTGAGTTTCCTTATCTATGTATCTCATTGAATCACATCCTTGATGATGATGATTATTATATATTTGCTCAACTCCAAGAGCTAGAGTTACTAGATAAAAAACACATGATTTTTGTAAATAGCCTTCAAGCATATCAAAAATAGTTATGTGGTCAGTATAACTAGTGTGTCAAGCATATATGTTTCAATCTTGGTGATCTTGTCATTAAATAAAACCAAAATAACACCATGACCAAGAAAAAGATGAAAGGCAAGTTCAAGCTTAATTGGATAGGCCCTTATGTCATTATTGCTAATTATGGCTCTGGAGGTTACAGGTTAACTACATCAGATGAAGATGAACTTGATGAGTCCATGAACATAATACATCTCAAGCATTATTTCACTTGAGAGACCTAAGGTATTATCTATGAGAATCATTTACATTGTACTATAATATCACCTTCCTTGTACCATACCATATACCATTCCTTCCATATCTTCCCTATTGATCAAAGTTATTCTACCCTCCCTTACCCCACCCTTTTTTACCTTGGTTCTAATCCATTGGTTCTTTGAGCACCTTCAAATATTGGATTTAGATAAAGTTTCATTAATTGATTCAATATTTCCCATAGAGGCAGTATCTTGGAGCAATATGATAGTGGTTTAGTAATTTCATTCTTCATTGTTGTCATGTTCTATCTCATTCCTAGTGTTACTAATTATAACTAGCTTTGGACAAATTATTAGTATTGACCCATGCCATTGTTTCCTCATTATAACTACCTTTGGGAAAATTAGGAACAACCCCATTTTTATCCACCTTGTTACATCACTATGCTATATTGTGTCATTTACCTAATTCACAAACTTGATATTACCTAGTTACATCCTCCATTATAAGGAATAACTATAGTGACTTAAGGTCTCATTAGGGACTATGTAGGTAGTGTTCGATTCACGTTGTGGTTAGCTCAATCACCCCTTTGCCATTATCGCACTATTTTATGATAAATTTTAGTTTAAATGCTCTTATCATTTTATGAGCATGTTTAAGCCATGCTCTCATCATTTTTTGAGTTGGACCATTCGATATCTCATAATTCTCGATTGCGTTAAGATTCCTAGAAACTTCCAAAAACATTTGAAAATTTTTGTAAATCCTAAAAATCACAAAATCATGAAAATTGGCTTAGAATTTCCATGAGAGATATAAATCCATAAAAAAAAATTGGGATGGTCCATCTTATATATTCATTTTATTTTTAGACCATCTTGGTCTTTTTCCTCCCATTTCTAGGAGAACTACATTGGCCTGAGGTCCACACAGATTATGTAGGCAGCACTTGGATACATGGGGTATCTCGGGTTAACTCGGCCACCACCACACCTTCATTTATTTTTCAACCATTTTTTTTCCTTAAGGAGTTTGGGACTTCTAGATATTTTTCAAGTAACCACTTGTCCTTTAATTTCCCCATCCTTATTGGCCTTAGTCTTATGCTCTCACTATTTTACGAGTTTATATTTTGAGAATTTTTCGTTCAAATTTGATACACTAATAAACACTTGGCTTTTCTTCCACTCTCATCATTTTATGAGCAACCATTTTCAACACTCTCACAAGTTTATGAGTTGTTTATGCTCTTGTCATTTTGCGATCTCATTCTCTTTCTAAACCTTAGATGTAGTAGACACTATGAATTACCAATTTAGTTCATTTGTGGATACTCATCCATTGCCTTTTAGTGTGGTTTTAGCCTAAACCATACTTTCTCACTCACATTATTTATTTGTGTTGATGCCTTCATGATTTTGAACATCATCCAGTTCTTTTTATACCCACTCATTATTTTTTGAGACCATTCTTATATTCTTTTACCCAATAATCATGTTTCCTTATCATCTGTTTTCTTCTATCCCATATCTTGGGAGAACTATATTTGGCTTGAAGTTCACATTGGACCTTATGTGCATGTAACTATGTAAGTAGTGTCCACTTGCATAATGCATCTGGAGTCAGCTCAGCTACCCCTTCATTTTCTTCTATTACCCCCCATTTTATTTCTTTATATCATTGTTCCCTATAGCCTAGGATAAATATTATTAGTCTTTTATTCTTGCCATATTATACATGTGTTATTGTTATCTAGCTTAGGGATCACCCTGTCACCAAGAGTAACACCTCTATTACACATGCACGAATAATTTGTTTTCAATTATTACCAACAGTATACTTAACCATTATTTGTCTTTTGCCTCTCTCTATTTAGAGGCATTTGTTTCTTACCCTTTTCTTTACTTTGAATTGTTTATTTATCTTGTTCGTGTTGTTTTATTTATTTAAGACCATGTTCATTTATTTTTATTGGTGTTTTGTTGTGTATTTATTTATTTTATTGGTGTTTTGTTATTTTTTTATTTTTTATTGGTATTTTGTTGTTTGTTTGTTTTTGTTTATTGTTGTTTTGTTGTTTATTTCTTTTTATTTATTAGGGTTTTGTTGTGTGTTTATTTATTGGTGTATTATTTTGTTTATTTGTTTTGTTTTCATTTGCCTTTTTATTTCTTAGATGTCGTAGGATTCTTAAACTTTATTTACACTTAAGTCTTGATTACCCATATCTTATACATTAGTTTTGAATTAGTGTACATTCCTACACTTATTTTATTGCATTATATTCACTTAGTATTTGATTTTTCATATCTTACACCTAAGTGATTTTTACTTAAATTTAAATTGAGTTTTTCATGCTTTAGATACACATTATTGTTATAATTATCTATAACTATGATATAAAATATCCCAAGCTACATAAAAAAATAGTTTGGTGGAGCTTACAAGTAATGGTGCTACAGTATTTTTCCTTATTCACACCTGTAAAATTCTTGACCTACACTAATAATACCCAAATGCAGAGTAATTAAATTAAATAAGAATAGTAATCCTTGCTAGTTAGGGCATGCATATCCATCCTATCAAGTATCCCAAATTCACGTTTATCCTCTATGTTGGCTTACTCTTACTCTATAAGTATGGATTCAATATGTAAGCCCCCTTTTCCCACTTTGAGTTACTGAGGAAAAGACAAATTTTATCGCACTTCCATCTGCCCTATTAGGTCACATCACTGTGTTGATGATAATAAATACCTTTGAGCAAATCATTATTTGTACCCATCTACCCTACTGGGGCACCTAACTATGTTTATGATTATAACCACCTTTGGTTAAATCATTGTATTCATTCATCTATCTTATTGTGGCATTTTTCATGGTATTAATTATTATAACCACCTTTGAGCAAATCATTATTTTTATCTACCCTACTACGGCATTTCCCTGTACCACTGATTATAACCGCCTTTAGGAAAATCAATCTTTCCACTCCTGTTACCTATAGGTCATATTAATTCCTTCTTTTTGAAGGAACATTTACCGAACTTGTTTACCACCCGCTCCCTCGAGGGGGCATCTAGTGCTCATCCATCGCCTTATTGTGCATTAGCCAAGTCATTAAATAGTTTTTCATTTTTTGAGAAGAGGTTATTATGCATATATCTTGAAACATCTTCCCAAACATTGGTAAACTATGTTCCAATAAAAATTCAAATTGATTTCTACCAAACAATGTAAATTAAGCCTAGGAATCACTTAATGTCCCAAATTCATCTGCACATTAGACACTAGTGCTCAGAATCATGTTGAGGCATCCCTATTTAGGGTATTATCCTATATGCATCACTAACATCTCATAGATTCATCTCTAATCAACTTGTGACTTAGTAATTTAGTAGTTTGGCCTTTGGACCTATTAAACGGGGCACGTAAACAATTTTTAAAGTGAAAAAATTATAAGCAGAGTGAATGAACTAAGCAAATAAAATTAAATTCTTAGGTTTAACATTTCCATGTGCAATTAGTGAAAATAATTTTTTTAAAAATAAAATTTCAATAAAAATAAAGTCATTATGATGTCATCATCCTCAAAGTCAAAGAATTGGAAATATCTCCCCTAAATCCTTAAATTTAGAAATGGAGAGCCATGCTTAATAAATGATATCTCTATCCCAAATATTAATTGTTTGTCCCCTACTTAACTCAACTAGGGTTAATTTAAACTTAACCATGGTTAACTCTAACCTAACTACACTTAGGTTAGAGTTAGTTTGGAAGGCTATAAATAGAAGGCTTCACCCATTTTTTAACAAACTCTTTTGGTGTAATGTTATGATGCAAAAATACCTTCAAATACCCTTGTTATGTAGTGTTATAACGCTCATTTGTTGAGAGAGCCAAGTTAAGTCCAACATTACCAAGGTGACAAGGAGAGATGATGCAAGGAGCACCATTGCCAAAGATTATTTGATCACATGACTGAGCACATTCCTCCATGGCCAACATACAACTCTTGCTCTCAAGGAAGGTAACTAATGGTTGTTTTATCTTCTATTGATAGTTACTTGTATCATTTTCTCACTCCTAGAGTTCTAAGCTTGAGGTGTTAGTTTTACTAGTGTGTTTTTGTTTAGTTTTTAATCATAATAACATGTACTGATCTCCCCTCATTTCCTTCTTTTCAAGGGAATGTTTGCCAAACTTTTTATCCACTCGCTCCCTCGATGGGGCATCCAAGGCTCATCCATCACCTTCTAGGGCATTAGCCAAGCCATTAATGACTTTTTCATTCTTTGAGAAGACATTATTGTGCCTATATCTTGAAACATATATATAAACAAGGCAAACTATAGACACCCTATTTTGGCCACAATTATGTTCCAATCGGGATTCAAATTGATTTCTAATAAACAATGCAACTTAAGCCTAGGAATCATTGAATGTCCCAAATCCATTCACACATTAAACACTAGTAATCAGAATCATGTTGAGGCATCCCTATTTGGGGTATGATCTTGTACTTAACATTAACATCTCACAAATTCATCTCCAATCAACTTATGACTTGGTAATTTAGCAGTTTGGCTTTTGGACATGTTGACTTTCTAAGTCATCCCTAGCTTACACAAAGCTCACAAAGATCCTATAGAGGATTTACACACATGTGAGGTTCCAAGTGCTTCAATCAAAGTGTGCATAGATAGCCCTTGTCTATGCCCACACCCAAGACAATCAGCAAAGGTTTTCATAGTGACCAAGCAATGGTTTGCACCCACTAAGAGTTATTGATATACACCCCCTCGCACAGGATCCTTCATTGTACAAGTATAAGAGCACATAAGTTCAAGGATACATGTCCCTAGGTCCCAGAATGGCTAAGTGGGAAGGGGAACAGAAGTATCTATGAATCATGAAGAGCACGTTTAGGATTTTCAAACTTCATGTATGCTCTTACTTTAAGTCTTCATTGTGCCTAGCTAACACAGTTCCATAACTACATGTAAGATTCTACATCTACACCCTTCTATTGTTAAAGGTGCAACCCTCCTTCTGCCTTTTCCACTTGGTAAACCAACATTTTCTTAGTACAAATAAATTATGGGTTCACCTAGGAGAAGCACCATCTATCCATGTAGTAGTCTAGCACTCATCTAAAGTTGGCCCCTTTCGACAAAATTTCAAATAGCGCCATTGGTTGGCAAAGAAGGGAAAGGGAGACCCATCGAATAACCATAGTAAATAAGAGTTGCCCACATGTCATATCCATACTTCTCCTACCCAATAATACAAAGGACCCCTCCTAAAGCCTGTCAAGATGCCACATATCAGGTGGCTACTAGATATAAAAGAAGTAATTAGAGGTAGTTGAGAGGGACTCAAGGCACTATTAGAATGATTAAATGTATAAACATATGTTAGATATTAGGACTTGATTACATACCACCCTCTGAACTTGTTAGACAAATCTTCCATTCCCTTATGCACATGTATCTAGAGATGATCCTACCACCAACTCCAGGTCCAATCACCGAACAAACTTTAATAGGTATGGCCACAGTGCTACAAAATAATTTAAAGCTACATCTACCACCCCAAGTGGTGTATTTATTGTAAAATAGGCTTGATTCACTATAAAAGCCTAGATTTCCATTGTAAAAGGGTTGACACATTTTAAATAACCTCACGCTGTTAAAATTTGCCCTCCATGAGCACTTGTATTGGTTAAATCTTTCAGATTAATGAGAATTAAGTTCACCTCTTTCTATCATTTTGATTATTTATGAGTTCTTTTGCATTTGTTGATCTCTATCTTTGAGTAATATTCACTCCTCTCATTGTCATTCATCCCCAGCACCTCCTCATTAAACTCATAACTCACTTGCAGATTGTATCTTATGTGCATAGGGTCTGCATAAGTTTTATCTATGGATAACCTTCATCCCTTTTAATGATGCATTGTGTTCCCTCACCTCTATATGAATTGGATTATCCTTGGTAGAATCTATGTGGAAACATCTTGTTCTCAAGCATTTTTAGTGTGCTTACAGCAATAGGAGCACTCACTCTATTCTAGGCACATCACATTTCTACTTTCAGCATCTCTTACCTTTTCCTTCAAGATATTAGCTTTAGATTAGTGATAGATTACCTTTATGCTCTTTAGGCCTGCATGTTGGTATTAAACTAGGTGCTCTTATAATAGAAGGAATATGTCCTACTCTAGAGGCTTGTCCTAAGGAGCGCAAGGGTCCCACACCTTGGAGATGTTCCCATCATTGTGATGAGACAATCGATGCTCATGTGCATAGTTGTGTGATAATACTTCCATGCTCGGCATTTTAGACTCTTGCACCCTATGCAAGACCTTCACACTTATCATCCCATAGCTAAAAACTCCTTCACACCATAGAGCACCCATGAGTACATGTTTCAAATAATAATAGCCCATGAAGCGGGGCACTTAAATAATTCCTAAAGTGCAAAAATGTTAACTAGAATGAATTAACTAAGAAAATCAAAATAAATGCTTAAGTGAAATTTCCATGTATAATTAGTGAAATTGATTTTTTTTAAGTAAATTTCAATAAAAATGAGGTCATGATGATGTCATCATCCTCAAAGTCAAGGAATTGGAAATATCTCCCCTAAAGCCTTAAATTTAGAAATGGAGAGTCATGCTTAATAAATGGGATTTATATCCTAAATATTAATTGTGTCCCCTCCTTAACTCAACTAGGGCTAATATAAACTTATCCATGGTTAACTCTAACCTAATTGTACTTGGGTTAGATTTGGTTTGGAAGGCTATAAATACAAGGCTTTGCCCATTGTTCAACAAGCTCTTTTGGTGTAATGTTATTATGCAAAAATATCTTCAAAGACCTTTGTTATGTAGTGTTATAATGCTCATTTTTTGAGAGAGACAAGTCAAATCCAAATCCAAGTCTAACATTACCAAGCTGAAAAGGAGAGTTGATGCAAGGAGCACCATTTCCAAATATTATTTAATCGCATGACCAAGCACATTCCTCCATGGCCAACATATAACTCTTGCTCTCAAGGAAGGTAATTAATGATTGTTTTGTATTTTATTGATAGTTATTTTTATTGTTCTCTCATTCCTAGAATGTCTAGACTTGAAGTGTTATTTTTACTAGTGTGTTTTTCTTTGGTTTTTAATCATACTAACACAATAATAATATCCCCTCATTTCTTTATTTTCATGGAATGTTCACCAAACTTGTTTGTCCTCTGTTCCCTAGAGGGGGCATTCAAGGCTCACCCATCACCTTTTAGGGCATTAGCCAACGCATCGATGAATTTTTCATTCTTTGAGAAGATGTTATTGTGCCTATATATTGAAACATCTTCCCAAATAGGGGAAAATTGTAGACACCCCATTTTGGCCACAACTATGTTACAATTAGACTTCAGATTAATTTCTACCAAATAATGCAAATCAAAGAATCACTAAATGTCCCAAATTCATATGTACATTGGACATTAGTGCTCAGAATCATGTTGAGGCATCCCTATTTGGGGTATTATCTTGTAATTAATAGTAACCTCTCATGGATTCATCTCCAGTCAACTTATGACCTAGTAATTTGGTAGTTTTGCCTTTACACCCATTAAGCGGGGCACTTAAACAATTCTTAAAGTGCAAAAATACTAAGCAGAATGAATTAAATAAGTAAATAAAAGTAAATGATTAATTGAAATTTCCATGTGCAATTAGTGAAAATAAATTTTGTAAAAAGGAAATTTCAATAAAAATGAGGTTATGATGATGTCATCATCCTCAAAGTCAAGGAATTGGAAATATCTCTCCTAAAGCCTTAAATTTATAAATGGAGAGCCATGCTTAATAAATGGGATCTCTATCCCAAATATTAATTGCTTGTCCCCTCCTTATCTCAACTTGGGTTAATCTAAACTTAACCATAGTTAACTATATCTAACTGCACTTGGGTTAGAGTTAGTTTGGAAGGCTATAAATACAAGGCTTCACCCATTATTCAACAAGCTCTTTTGGTGTAATGTTATTATGCTAAAATACATTCAAATACCTTTGTTATGTAGTGTTATAATTCTCATTTTTTGAGAGAGCTAAGCCAAAGCCAAAGCTAAGTCCAACACTAACAAAGTGACAAGGAGATATGATGCAAGGAGCACCATTATCGAATATTCTTTGATCACATGACTAAGCACATTCATCCATGGCCAACATAAAACTCTTGCTCTCAAGGAAGGTAAATAATGATTGTTTTGTCTTCTATTGATAGTTACTTGTATTGTTCTCTAACTCCTAGAGTGTATAGACTTGAGGTGTTAGCTTTATTAGTGTGTTTTTATTTGGTTTTTTAATCATACTAACATAATACTAATCTCCCCTCTTGGATTCCTATTGATCACATATTTTATGTCATAATAAGTGTTGAGGGGCACAAGGATTGTATTAAGGATAATATTTGATGTTTTTCATGTGATTGATTTAGTTTCACATTTAGTTGTGATTGTATGTTGAAACATTAAAATTGTACTCAATTTAGTATTTTATTGTGGTACATCATTATTATTATTAGTATTTTTTGTATTAAGAAATGCTTAATAACTATTATTATTTTAGTATATATCATTATTTAGTTGGCTTTACATTTATTATGATTGGACCAAGTATTGTTAATGTTATATGGGGTTTTTTAGGTGCCTAGATTAGCTGCCAAGAACTAGGCTTGGTTATGGGAAAACATAGTGGAAAAGGTAAGGTCAACCATGACAAGAGGGAGAGGAGGAACCCTAGTTGACCATTGATGTCATTAATTGCATACATATGTTTAAGTCATTTATTTGTTATTATCCACCATAATTTTATTCTCATATTAATTAAGTCTTATATGGTTTTAGTTATAATTAACATTAACCATAGTACTGAAATTAAAATATTACACTGAGCTTAAGTGTTGTGGAAACCACAGCAATATTAACACTTTTATGGAAAATTATGTTTTATATCATCATATGAAAGCTTCGAGTCAAAACTTGAATTTTGGATCAATAGACAAAAGATTGTTGTTAAGTTAAACCTTGCAAAGGACTAGATCCACCTTACGCTACCTTGCAGTCAAAACTTGTCTAATAATTGGGTTAGTGACTAAGGTCACAAAGCATGGTTGTTTTAGTAAAAAATGGCATAAAATCCACCTTTCCAAGACTTGATAATGGAAAATAGTTAATGTTGTTAGGTTTTAATGTTGTAAAGAATAAATAAAGTTGATGAACTAGAAAGGGATGGGCAAGAAAATACTAGAACCTCAAGTCATCACTTTATTTAACTGCCCACCATGCAATTTTATTTAGTTGTTAACCACATAGGTAAGAAAAAAAGTTCAATGTCAATTAGGGTTCGAGGTTGGATTAGCTATCATTTTGTGTAGTGGCAGACCAAGCCTCAACTACATTGTAAAGGAAGGAAGAGGATGAGTGAGTTCAGAATTTGACTATTTTTACCATCATACACAATCCATGCAAACTTGACAACTATGTTTTGACATAGATTGAGTCATGCAAGGGAAGTTATGAGACAATAGAATATCATGCAAACTATAGAGACCTCAACCTTGTCATGGATAATGGTAAACATGCATTCATCCAACTGTCAACATATGTCAAATATTAACTCTTGGGAAAATAATAAGGAGGAAAGGAAATATATATAGTGCACGGTGAGAGGAATTGAAAGGAAATATAAAATAATTTGTAAGGGATATTGTGTAAGATAAAGAAGATTTGGCATTACGGGCTAGTAGTTTGACAAGTGTATTAAACGCTAAAAAATAAATTAGATTTTTTAATTATGTTATGGTTATAAAATTTGTGTGTTTTATTTTAAATCCAAATGGGATTTCACTTTGTAATATTATTGTATTGATGCTTAGGTTTTATACTGTGAAGGCATTTGTATGTTATTTTCAAACCCTGCATTGACATTATTTAATAAAAATTAACCTGTATAATTTCATTGGGTAATCAAATAAGTTAATGCAAAAATCCATTTAACTCGGTTTGTAAGCTTAGTAAGAATACAATTATGCACCTAGGTAAAAACTAATTAGCACACACAATAACTTTAGAACCTTAAAAAGTATTAAGCATTAATAAGAAAGGTATTTACGAGGTTATCACACCTTGGGAAAATATAAAAGCGTACCTAAATTGGAAGGTAAACTTATAGGCCAGATGGAGGATTATAATCTATTCTTCAGTGGTAAACAAGACATTTTATCTGATAAAAATGAAATTCAATCTTAGGTTAAAACAAGATGTTTAGAGCCATAATGCAATTAAGGTATAAACCATAGGGAAAACCTTAAATGTTAAATCGCAAGGGTATATTAAATGTTATATATAACCTATTATTTGAGTTCACTATAAGACCTATAATGGAAAGGGAAACAATACCAAGTTAAGGGTTACTCAAAATATGGTTAATGTTCAACAATAAACAAAGAAGAAAGAAAAATTGGTTTCAAACAACCTACTACAAAAATTTAAGACCTAACTTGGTACAAACTATAAGCTCACTAGGCAAAGCTATGAACTTTTGAGGATAAAAAATTTGTGTTAGTAAGAATGATTAGGTTTTGTACAACCTATAATACATTCAAATGCATAAGACCTCTATAGCAAATAATAGTTTAATTTTCAACAACCATGTCACATTGTTGTTTCAAGAAAACGCCAAACCAATGTTAAAGAAAAGAGATGGTAAATTGAATCCAAGTGGTTTTAAAGAGATGGTAAAGTGAATCCAAGTGGTTTTAAGTGTTTAATAACTCTTGTAAGTACATTGCAAACTCTATTAAAATTATACAAACCTAAGAGTCTATCTTTATTGTCATTAATTATGTTCCATATTACAAAGTGTTTCCCACACCCAAACTAATGTTTGAGGTGGGTAGGGCCAAAACTTATCCATTAATGGAAGGGCTTATTTTGGCCAATTCAGGTGTATGTTATCAAACAAATCTTCAAAATATTATGATTCTTTAGACAAATTTTCATACCTATTACTTGCCTCCTAATTGAGATGTATATGCTTGTACTTATGTATTCAGTTGTGATGATGTAATTATTGTATATAAAACTCAATATTTGAAAGGATTTATATGGTTGTTTAGTACAATCTAAAATTACAAGTTTTGTGAAAGAATGTTATGCTCTTATTTATTACGTGCATACATTTGATAATTAGGTAAAGCCTTTTTGTTAGTTGCACTAAGTGCATTAGATTTCTTTTGAGTAATTCTAAATTGATAAAGTGTAAGAGGTTGAACATTTAAGCTTACTTAGTTGTAGTAGAATGTATCACTATCATTTTGTGTTGTATTCCATAAGGATGCTTAAAATAAATTGTTTGTATGAATAAGATTTTTATTTATTGCAAGTGAACTATTACAACTTGTATGTATGATGTGTCATGATACTCATGTTTTATTGTTTGTATCCAACTGGGTTGGGAGTCAAGATGATCCATTGTTTAGTAACCTACATACTCAATTTTGTGTCATTATTAACAAAGTTAGATTTCATGACAAACTGAGTGCATCTACAGACCTTGCAGTTGTGTTAGATGGTTTATCATCCTTGATATTTTAAAAAAAACTCATATGATTGTGACTGTCATCGATGAATTTATTACAAAAAGGTTTAAATTTCCAATTGATATATCCTTACAAGATTGCTCCAGATACTACCCTTTTTCTAGTTTTATTTATAACTTCATGCAATAACAATTGGTTTTATTTTATGTTCAGTTGTTGTATCTAAGCCTTAAACGAAGTATGCAGTATGGAAAGTAGTATAAAAGCTACTAACCTTAAGTGAGTGCTAAGAAAACATAGTATAAATGCCTTATCCTTTCCCTATTTACTTTTGAAACTCATTTTTATAATTATGTCGCATGCTATTATAATAGTCCTAGTGTATACAAATTGTAAGGCTAAAATATTACCCATTTGGCTAGTGATGCCTATAATCGATGATGTTATCATGGAATGTTGAAAATGTTATTGGGTATTCTTGGTATTATTCTCATACCATTTTAATGTATCATTATGCTTCTTGATGATTTGTATGAGGTCATATTTGTAGTAATTGTTACTGGTTTTTACTTATATTCAATATGTGGTAAAACAAAGAATATATTTATATTGTATAGATGTCTAATAAGTAGAGAGCATTAATTAAGCAATGGGAGAATAGGGTATTGCCTATGTTTTGTATTTAGAACTTCTTAAACGGGTGGAACACATCATGAGTATTTGGTTAAATGGTTGTGCCTTATGCTTTGTTGTTTGATATCAATGAACGTTAATAAAGAAATAGATAAATGGTAATCAATGTTTTCTGTAAGTTGATTTGTTCTTATTAAAGTACCTATAAGCAAAATATATAAGTATATTATATTAAGCTCTGAAATCAATGAATTATTAGTGTAAGGTCTGTTGAATTGTTGAACTTATGTCTTAAAAAGTATATTGTGAACATATTATGTTCTTGGCATTCGAACAAAAGTTGAAAGGCATTCTTGCATTTAAGTTTAACTTAATTTTGATGAAATTTATAAGGAATTACTTATAAAGTACCAAGTATTGTCTTAAGTGGTAGGGTTAAGTGGTTCAATCTAGATATTAGGTTTTACCATTTATCCTACTATTGTTAATTACAATATTCTAAAGGCTAATGCAATTGATAAATGAATAAGTAATCATTGAATGATTGAGAATTAATTATTATTGATTACAATTTATGAGTTGTCCTTTTTTTTTTAAACATTTATATGGGATTAAGGTAAGTTGTGTGACTTGTAATTAACAAGTTATTAATGAAGGGACAGATATAATCTAAATTGCTAAGTTTTTAAGGAGGCCATAATTAATTTTAAGAATTGTATTAAAGACCAAAAATACGCAATATGAATCTTTGTGATTGTTAATAACAAATTTTATCATTGTTCAAAATTTTCGAGTACCACACAAAGATACTCTAAAGAGTAAATAACTATTGGTCAAATTGTCTTACACCTAAGTCACATCTTCCTTGCAATGATGTTTATTTATACATAGTTTTCAATTATTTCATTTATACAATATAATCAATGTAGAGTATTGTTTCAAAAGTATCATGCCTATTAAATATTTTATATTACATCGATGTTTGAAGGATTCAATTTGAGAAATGTAGTTAGATTTATGTTATTTTCCATATTTTTAAGGCATATTACACAAATGGAGGTCATATTTTGGTGTATCACCCCAATTAGATAGATTTTCATTTCAATTTACCTTATCCCTTTCCCTTTGAAAGATGATAGTGTAGAGTAGGGATCATAATTGATACATCAAGGGGAGATATCCCTTATAATATATAGATTCAATCCACCTATTAGTCCACCCATAGCCTAGGATTGTCTCCATGTTACTTTAGACTGTGAAGGCCTAAAACTACCTTCACAATAGTGTATGTTTAGAAGACAACAATTACCAAAATCACCCTTTAGAGGAAAGAAATTGGGTTTTGCATTTTGTTTAGTTTCCTTTAAATTTACTTATTTTGAAAACATTTCATTATTCAGTCTATTGAGGGTTGGAGACCAATCCATGGGTGAAATGATAGACTTAAAAAATTCATAATTATTAAGACAAACTTAAATCTATTTATTCCTATCAAGTTTGAGATTCAAATATAAGAAGGAGATATGCTTTAAATCTCATCTTTTAGTTTGATTTGACTTTTAAGAATTTGGGATGTTTTTCTATTAAGTTTGAGATTCAAATATAAGAAGGAGATATGCTTTAAATCTCATCTTTTAGTTTGATTTGACTTTTAAGAATTTGGGATGTTTTTGCCTTTTGTATCATTGCCTTTTATT
Source organism: Torreya grandis (assembly GCA_037957365.1). NCBI lineage: Eukaryota > Viridiplantae > Streptophyta > Pinopsida > Cupressales > Taxaceae > Torreya > Torreya grandis. The sequence goes on along the minus strand of JARHVA010000128.1, from coordinate 4,574,883 downwards.
AAATGATTTAGATTTTGAATGTTTTTAAGGATTTTTAAGATTCCTCCTCCATACAGACTTGTAATTACCAATCATGAGAGATAGAGTGATACACATGAATGAGTTATAGGCTTAGGATAAAGGAAGCTAAGTGACCAAAAACAAGACTAACTAGAACACTTAGGCTTAACAATGAACCAGCGTGTTATCTCAAGTCTCAACCATGTTTATGCTTAGTTTGTGAAAAGGGAATAAAGGAGATCCAAAGTGGATCGGTAAAAAGATATTATAATGAGATGAATTTTTTGCTAACTGATCACATGGTAAATAAGGAATGACTAAATGGAACAAGGTTTATATAACCAATTCATAATGATAATTATCCATGTATATAGAGATAAGAAAGCAAACAATCATGAAAAGATAATACATACATACATACATACATACATACATATATATATATATATATGATTTATTTCCAAAGTAGATTCGCTCAAGTAGCTACTATCCAAGATAGCAATTAGGGTGAATTTTTAGGTGGTTATTTCACTTAACCAACTAATCTACATCAATAATCCAAAAAGATGGATATTATTGTCTACCATCACTCAATGTTTGATTGTATTATCCCTTACATTTCTTATATGTCAACTTTTATTGTTACTTTTAACTAACTCTCTCTTTTTAATATATGCAAAGGATGTATATCAATCCCTTATAAGTAAGGGAACGTTAATTTACAATACATTATGATAATGGTTTAGGTTCCACCATATACATTAGGGTTTTTTTTTTATGATTTAAATTTAATTCAAAACTTTAAGTTAGAAAAAGATATGGACTAATGAGTTATGCATCTTTTTTTCAAAGTTTTTTTTTTTTTTTTTAATCCTATTCTTTTTTGACTTGGGGAACCTTTTAAATTTGTGGGAGAAACATCTTTTTTTCAAAATTACTCAAAACAGACATTATATATTGATGAATAAGCGATTTAATGAATCATAAGAACACATTTCAAAGAGACATTCTTTAAAAATGAAGATATCAACATTCGAATCAAAATTTGATTTCATTTTTTGAAATTATATATATATATATATATCATTTCTTAAAAAAGAAAATCAATTAAAATTTAATTTCACTCTTTAAATAAAATATATAATTTTTTATTCATTTTTTTAATTTTGGTTTCAAATAAATTATTATCCAATCATTCTTAAAATTGACTCTTTAGATTATTTTATTAATTTTATTCAATTTTATTTTAAATATATTTATACTCTTAAATATATTTATTTGAAAAATAATGACATTAATTAAAGATTAGTATTAGTTTATATAATATTATTTATTTATTCTCTTAAATGTTTTATTGTGTTGATTAGTATTAGTTTATAAATCTTTTTTAGAAAAACCCACCTCTTAATTTCATTATATAATTAAGATATCTCAATTTTTTATTACTTTTTTAAATTTGAAAAAAAAACACTACAAAATAAAAATTAAATTTTATACACCACCTCACTACCACTGTAAAGTGTACCGACCAAAATAACACAGAACTCTATGAAAAATAAAGATAATCAAAATATGAAAGATAACTCTTACCACCTGATATCGCCTTGAGACTTGCACTCAACCTCTTTTCTTTTTATCATGTCAGACCTTTCCACTCTGCCAGAATGCACACCTGGTGGGAACCACAGCATTTGGACACATACATTTAGTTGTACAAGTAGGCACGGTGTTTTTGGACATGAACATTTTATTAATACTTCCCACTCTCCGCCCAATTGATGCTTAAAAGTTAAAAGTCAAATTAAAAGTGTACCATAATGCGTGATAATGGCTTAACAATTTTTAAGGTGACCAGCAGGCCTTCAAACTTTCCCAAACCCATAGCCAAAAAATTAAAATTGGCCTTTTAAGCCCCTTAATCCCTTTTGGGCAAACAAACGTGAGATAGGCCCCACAGACGAGTAATTTGCAAAGCAAGAGCATGGGTCAAAGATGTCAGCAAGCTTGTTATGGTGTTAGGGATTTTATGATGGTAGTTTGGGGTGGTGATGAATTATAACAATTTTTTAGATGTTAATGATTAATTATCGATTTTGAATTTGATATTTATTTGATTGTTATTTGGGAAAAAAAAAAAAAAAAATCTTAAAATAATTTAATAATAATATTTTAGACATATGTTGGAGTTTGAAGTTTATATTATTTTAAATTATTTTCATCAAATGTGATACAGTGATACAACTAGATTGAAGCCATTTGTCACTAATCAATTGAAAAATTACAAAGAATATACTAGAATCATTAATCAACATGATATATAACAAATCAAAAATAAACACCTCAAAATTGATATTTCTTAATATTTTTCAAATAAATATATTTAAAATATTTGTACTAGTTTTGAACCATTTGTCAATTTGCACAATAACAAACTTAGTGCCCCCCACGGTACAATTCTTTCGAGTGCAAAGGCTTGAAATGTTAAAAAGAGATGAGGCCACCTCGAGGTCCGAGGAGGCTTTTGGCTGTAAATTTCAACCCTTCAGACAGCTACCTTAATTCTAACCATCCATGGTTGATTAGTACAGAGCAACATTAGCACTGAGCAAAGTCTGCTACGAGCCCTATTTGGAAGGATACACCAGTGCAATCATGGCAATGGAAATGCCAGTGCAATCATGGCAATGGAAATGCCAGTGCAATCATTTCCGTCTGTCTCTCTTTAGGCCATTTTATTCTTTTGCACCAAGTTAAAGGAAGAATGATGTATAGCACTAGAGAATATAGAGAGAGAAAAGGGACCGATGCTTCATCAATTATGTCCATATCTGCATTATATTTAAAGCATTCTTCATCAACTAATTTGTGGAACTGTCAAACTACCTCTTAACTAGGTATCTAATGTTTTCACAGTCCATAAGATAAGGAAAGAGAGCTCTTGAATGCTGTGTAAAGGCTTTTATCTCTTCAATGTTTTGGATCACACTTGTGATCTATTATTTGAATGTAATTTTGCAAGAATTTTTATCTCGTCAAAGTTCTGGTCTCCATTATCAGGATGCAAGATATGAAAGGTCGATGAGAAAAAAGTCTTTACATAGTTACATTCAGAAAATATCTTGCTTCAGGATGATAGATTACGGAATATGATATTAGGATGCAAGATATGAAACGTCGATGAGAAAAAAGTCTTTGCACACTTACATTGAGAGAAAAAAGTCCTACACAGTTACATTACGAAGATATCTTTGCATCAGGATAATAAATCATAGAATGTGATCCGAAACATTGACGAAAAAAATGCCCTTATACAATTACATGTTGATGAGATAAAAGTCCTTAAAACAGTTACAACCTGAAGCTTTCCTTCCTTACCTCCTATCTGCCCATTAACTACCAGCAAATTCGCTACTAGCAGATAACCCGTAACTATTATGGCCATTACATATAATCTAATACAAGTAACGGTAGCCATATGTTGTGACCACGGTTTAAAAGTGCACATAACTCAAAAGAGATTTCGATTTGTTGCACTTTGTACGCACACACCAAAAATTGCTTTCATTTTTTCATGTACAGTCCATTTTGTGTGAGCATGGTTTAATAAAGCTCCTATCCAAGAATTTTGAATACAGCTATTAAGTAAAAAATGAAAACTTCTAGTACACAAACAAATGTTGATAACATGTATGATGGCTGCTATTCTATCCCAAACAAATGAACAAATTAGATAGATTTATTTATATTTGGTTTGAAATCAATTCACAATAATATTTAACTCTGCCCAATTAAGATTACCAGTAATCTGCCCAATTAAGATTACCAGTAATCTGCAAATTGCATAAAATGAAAGCCATAACAAATTTTCATATACACAGCCCTTTTTGTTCAGCTTGTGGACCCATATCCCACAAACTTACTTTCCTTGGACTGTAATAATTTTATTATTACCAGTAAAAGGAGACTTAAAAGAATAGCAGTAAACACTAACACAAAATATAGAGCGCCATTGCCAACCGGATGTTAGTAAACTTCAAGTCTGTAGGAATCAAGAGATTACTTGCAAGTTCAAAGACTAGCATTAATTCAGTTTTATCTGTCAGCACGGTAACTGTTTAGGCAGGTAGTCACAAACATATTAGCATTCAAATTGTATGTTGGCTTAGAGCCAGGATATTAAATGATAAGCATACTTCTTCTGTCGTATCAATCTTAACAACAAACACTTATTGTCAACCTGATATTTTGAGTACAAAGAATATTTTACTAATATCTGAGTAAATGAAAGCTGAAGCAGTGTCAGAAGTGAAAATGCAAAAATATGAATATCATATTTTAATGAATTAATACACCGGATCCTCTAAAAAGAGGACAAAAGAACTACAACGACACCCATAACAACCATTGCCCAATTAGTATGAGCCATGAAAGCTCTCTCTGCCGCACCACTTGCAATCTGAACTGGGAAATTGCATGAACCTGTTGACGCATTTTGTTCTGTTATTGTTGCTAGTCCATCAAAATTGCAGTTAATAGTGTACTGGTTATACACCTGAAAATACATGTTGAATGCATAGGATGCGTTGCCCTGGGCATCCAAGTTGTTACATGATGAACCATAACCCAAAGCAGTACAATCAGCACGTTCACAAGCATAGGTGATGCTCTCAAGCAACGTGGAGGTGTTTTGAGCATTTGGATCTAACACACACCACTTTTGAGGCATATACTGAACATTCTTGGCAGGAACCAACCCCCCATTCTGACCTGGAAGAACCAGTTGGTATTTTGGCTGCCCATCATATTGAAAAATACCCCAATGCCTTTCAAAGTTACCAGGTGCAATACTTTTAACATCCTCGTCAAGAAGGCCAAACAGATAAACTGAAAAGTTTCCAGGGCGCAGGGGTGTTCCTTGGCCATTTGTTAATTTCTTCATAAGCCCCTCGTAGAACCTCTGTGCATAATCAACAGTGGCACGCTTATCACCATTTGTGGGCCAACCCACTTCTCCAACTAGAATCGGCATATCAGGGACTCCTGCCTTAGTCAGCGAAGCAACTAAAGTATCAAAATTCGCATCAAATACATTAGTGTATTGGATCTTTCCATCAAGAAGTGGCGTACTGTCACCATCAAAGAAAGCAAAATTCACAGGGAAGCCCTCATCAGCATATAGACTTAAAAATGGATAGATATTGACTGTAAAGGGCCCTCCATTATCATTCAGAAACTTCACAAGCTGTACCATCAGATCATGAATATCTTCTCTGAAATCCCCAGCAGATGGTACTGCATTGTCAGTTGGGGAATTGTAAACATCTGCATTGAGGGGCACAGTAGTTTTAATTTTATCTGCTAAGCCTGCATTGCTAAGCGCCTTTTGTATATTTTGTAGAGCGGGAAGAGTGTTATTCAAAAAAGAACCATTGTATGCTGACAGGAAAGGCTCATTTCCAACTGCAACATACCTGCATATGATCAATCAAAACACCAAACTATTAAGTGGACATTTCAAGATACCAACAAAGGCAACATCAATGAAAACTAACTTATGTAAAAACGATTATCCTAGAAACCTCCCTGGCACCTGCGCCAAGTCTCAATTCAAAAGGCAAATACTGAAACTATGAGAATCTAGAACAGATAGACCATCTTCATACAAGGCCAGAGGACAATAATGTTAGCAAGATGAGAAATCATATGCTAATAAACATGTACTCAGGCAGGGTGAGTCACTGGCATCTTCTCTATTTATAGGTATGCCTCAACTATTAAGCAGAGTTACAAATTATCCCAGGCAGATTAACAAGTCATGGGACCTTTATCCAGCTAAGGACATTGCAGCAATTTCACATCTGCAACTTGCAGATGATACTTATCTAATTGCCTTGCTCTACTACAACAGGATGCAAAGCTTATTGAGAAAATTCTATCCAACATGAGGAAGTCTGGGGGCAACTCATGAACAGCGAGAAAAGTAAATTGTTTTTAAATACAACTAAAGAGTGTGAAGTCATATTACAAATAACTCCAAAAAGGCAAAAAGCTACACTGCCAACACAATACCTTGTTGTATCATTTGTCAAGAGGAAGCATAAGAAAGCATATTCATACCACGTGATAGGCAAAATCAAGATGAAAATTAGGAAGCGAACAGAGTCCTGTAGAGAAAGGAAAAGAGTTTGAGCTGCAGACTGCAAGATAAGACCAGTAGAGGGTTGACTGCTCTTATGATGATTTTCATTTCTTAAAAAAAGATTATCCTTGCATTGGGTTAAACTTATAGGTAATAGGAAAACAAGCACTTAGTAATGTTTGATGCTAGCTGCAGCAGAACATTGGCTTTTTCGCATAACACTGTTATGCTCCACTTCAGAAAGTAAAGAGAGAGACAGATCTAGGAAGTTAAAGGATAACAGAATAGAATGTCAAAATTACATTTGCAGGAATCCTGAGTGATAACTACAGGACACAATGCAGGCTTCATTGCTGAAGCTGACATTTGTACAATCTGGAAAAAAAAAATGATATGCCTGAAGGCATTACATGGAATCATTGAATTGCATATAATGTCGGCATCTCTGCCCATATTTCGGAAATAAACATATAGCGGAATTACAATGCTGTGTAAGCATACATCTAAACCAGTGAGCTCCTTTGGCTAAGCAGACACCAGTAAGGGGCAACCACGCCATAAAAATCACCCAAGGCACAATCCTAGACTTAACCGCTTGACTCTCCATGTCGGGTATCTAGAGGGATTTGTACCTTGGTGGATATAAGCACCATCATCCTCACCAGTCGGACTATAACCCTTTCAATTGAATTTGAAAATTTTCAAAATATCTAGGTGTTTAGAAGTAGTTTTTATGAGCATTCACCTTTAGGGCTTGTTTACTACTTGCTTTTAATTCCTTCTGGATCCCATAACATGGCACACAGAAAAGTCCCGAGGCTAAATTCAATTGTGATCGAGTGTAAACAACATTTATAAAGCATTGATAGTCTGGAGTGTGGACAAAAGCAGGGGAACAGGTCAATAGCCCAGTAGGATAGGACAGACTTCTTTTTTAATATAAAATGCATCTATTACATCCACATGTTGCAAGCCTCCATATTCAGATGCCAAAGAAGCAAACAAAGTGCACTTGGGAAATTGTAGCAGAAACTTTAATAATCCCTACAACTGGGAGCTTCCCGTTGCTAAAAATAGAATAAAAACAAATTTCAATTTGATAAGCTGGAGTATTCTCTTAAGATTTGATATTTAACATGTATCCTTTTTTGATATGGTAAACCTAGGGTACGGTTATTGGCCACATTTAATGTGGTGTAAGGTAAGCTTGGACCACACTCTTGTGTTGGACGAGCCTGGATCACATTCTTAAGATTTAAGCCCGTCTCACCCTCAGATACACTCCGTGAAACCAGGTTCACACTCAAATGCACCCAATATTCATTACACCAAAAATTTGTCACATCTGCCAGGTTATGTGCTGCCTTATTACAGTGAGGAGGATTTAAACCTGGGTGTCCCCCGGAGTAAAGATTCCTAGCAGTAGAAGGAATGTGGAGTGAAAACTTTATAGAAGAATAGGTGTTAGAGACCAGGTTAAGGCTTTATAGTTTATCATTTTGAAGGTGAAGGAAAAAAAATCAACACTAGTTAAACCAAAGAACTTGACCCAAAAGACAGGGATTGATTATAAGAGCTATATAAAATCAAGGAAGTCAAATGAAGTTGGAAATATAAAACTTCCAAAGAGATTTCTACCCACATGCATCGATATAATTTGGGTGGCAGGGATCAGCTTCCTTTAGAGGACAAGATGCAAAGCTACTTTCCAGGAAGATACTCAGTATGGGAAAGCTGCAAATTTTTAATCAAGAATGTGCTTTGATTGTGCAAGCTAAGCATGAGTGGTTTCAGAAGGATGTGAATTCTTTACCCATTGGAGCGCAGGCTCAGGTACATTCTTTACTTGCCTATATAGGCAAATATTTTCCTTTTAATCACAATGCTCAGTTGATATAGATATTGTTCCTTGGAGTAATATAAGATGCCGTTCTTCAAAAAAGTATATGCGTTGACTTGGAGAATATAGCCCACGATGACCATGGAGAATGAAGTCTGCTATGATAAATGAAATCCCATGGAAACATATGGTAGAATCGCATGCAGAAGCATTGGATGCGGAAAAGGAGAAAATCAAATTATGGCCAAGAACGCTAAAAATGTAAGGGCCAAATTCTTACCATCAGACACTGTTCAGACAAATTTCATGGACTAAAAAGAGAAGTACATGTCAATGAAAGAATAAAGCAACGTCTGAAGATAGAACAATTTCATATAATGGTTGTCATTTGTATTTTTGAGATTGCATTTTGTTATTAATTTTATTTCTTTTAAAATGCAGAAACCTTATATGTTAATGTATTTATAATATGTTCAAATTTGTGAAAGTTGGATCTACTAAATATAATTTTATCTTCCTATGTGAGGAATGCATTTTATGGTTTCTTGTCTACGGCTGAATTGGGTGTCATGCCACAAGATCTCTCTTCATTACCAAGCTAGTGTGCCAAGTTCCTATTTTGCACGTCTTTGTTTCTAGCAATTTCAAGACTAACGGGGTGAGTTCAGAGCTGCTTCCTGTCTCAAATCATCTAGTGCATAGTTTTCACAAATCCTCCACTTCCTAAATCATGTTAAAGATGTGCTTGACAACACATTGACAGATTTATTTCCTTCCGTGGGGCATCATAAAGCCAATATTATCTCTATCAGGCCAAACCATAAAACAGGGGCAATAAATTGGCATGGCCACTATGTTGCTACAAACCAGTCAAACTTAACTGAGGTTATTAGCACAGATCTGTGCAAATGGTGTAAGATTGGAGTCCAATAAAATGTATGTCACAAATGCCATCAGATTGCAGTAATGCTGTTAAGGAGCCGGGGCCTAACACACCTAGTGGGGCTAAAGCTACCATGTATTTTTCCACTTAAACCCCGATTATCAAAATGGGTATGTTTCATAAATGTTCAGCACCTCAATGAGATCATATACCACAAGAAAAACAATCTGAATCTTGCACCAAAAATTGCACTATCCCTGTTCAGGAGAAGTGGTATAAAACAGCTGTGGTACTGAGGATGCCACTATTTTTTTCCTCTTTAACTCCCGTTTACAAAATGGATATGTATCAAAAAGATTGAGAAACCCAATGAAAGCATAAAAAATCAAGAAATCCCAAATAGTTTCACCAATATTATAGCCAGTATCTAACAAAATCTGACCCACTGATCTAAAGGTGGAGCATGCTCAAACGGCAAGTTTACATCCAGATCAATGAATTTGATAAAATGTATGTTGTATACAAATGACATTAAATGCAGAGCACCTGTTCAGAAGCAGGGGCCTAAAACACTTGGCTGAGGCTGTCATGGTTTGTAACACTTTAACCCTGATTTCCAGAATGGGTATGTTTCTGAAAGGTTCAGGAGATCAATATGATATCATACACCAGGAAAAACCCAATCTTAACCTTGCACTAACGATTACAGTATGCCAGTTGAGAGGCAGGGGCCTAAAAGACTGGTGGGGTTAAAGATGACATGGCTTGATCCAATTTAGCTGTGATTACAAAAATGGGTATGTTTCAAAAAGATTAAGGGACCCAATGCAGGCCTAAAAACCAGCAAAGCAAAACAAATTTCTCCAAAAATTACAGCCGAGCATCTAAGAAACAAGATATTTCCCACTAGTCTAAGGGTGGAGCTCAGAGGTCAAGTTTAGATCAAGAGAAATGAATCCAATAAAATTTCATGCTTGAAATCCAATTAGATGGCAGGACATCTGCTCAGGGTAAGAGTCCTATAACAGCTAGTGGGGGCTAAGGCTGTCATGGTCTTTTCCACTTTAACTCTGATTTCGAAAACGGGTGTGTTTCATAAAGGTTGAGGAGATCGATGAGATCATACACCAATCTGAAACTCGGCACCAACAATTACAGCACCCCTCTTCAGGGGCAGGGGTTTAAAATACCAATGGCACTGAAGCTGCGTTGGTTTATTACACTTTAATTCCAACCTGAACCTTGCACCAACAATTACAGTGTCCATTCCCCAAAATGACACATCTTCCAGAATAACCATTAAATTTCAAAAATTAAAAAGACAATTACAGTCTAAATATTCAAAGTGAGGAGTCTAAAACAACTATGGGGCAGAATCTGCCATGGTTTGCTCCAATTTAACTCCATTTTTCACAAGGGACATGTCTCAGAAAGGTTAAGGAGTCCAATTGAAAGCATAAAACCAGAAAACCCAATATAAATCTTCCACCAACCACTACAAGCACCATCTAAAAAGCAATGCACAAAATGTTATTAAAAACTGCATCTCCGTACACCAAAACCCAAAAAAACACAAACCAGAGAGGTTGAAAACAAACATACTTGATATTAACACCGCCATCGAAGCTATATCTGGTGACATTCTCCTTCACCCATTTCTTTGCAGCTTTATAGCTGTCGCACATTTCCTGCAACATATTGTTAGGAATGGCCACCATGACCTCAATATCAGTCCCTGCAAGAGCCTTGAGAGTTTTGCCATCTGCATCAAACAACTTCACCTTACTTATCGCATTGTCTTTCAACATCTGCACAACAATCTCAGGAGGCAACTGATGCGAAGCCATAGTTCCCCAGTTCACACCCACTCCTTCCACTGCACAACCCATCATTGCAGCCACTGTAACACAAATCCATAGGAAAATCCAAGCTCGTTCCATTATAAAATGCTAAATCTATACTTCAAAATATTCAATGCCAAATCTGTGCTTTTATGCTTTTCAATGGCGAATCTGCGGCAGGGGAAAAAAATTGAAAAAAATATCGAGCCGTTCGGCAGCTCGTTTCGAGGCTGTTGGAGTGAGTTTATGGATTTTTTAATCCGCAGTATGGTGTAGTGAAAATTTGGAGGGTAACAACCAGCTTAAATGGGCCACGGTTGGTTGAAATTGACAAATAAAAGAGCGGTTGCGCCCATTGTAACCGCGTCTTTTTACTGCTAATGTGTTGTGTTTCCGCATTAACTTTTGTTTTGTTTGATTACTGACAAAATTGTTAGAATGTCACGCGGACATGTTGTTCGAGGGAATTTAATTAAATTTAATTTAAATATTATTTTTTTATTTCGAAGATGGATTATAGAGTGGTATCTAAAATGTTAATTTAATTTTTTATACGATTCTATAACTCGTCAAGAATGCATAATGAGTTTTTTTTTTTTTAAATATATATATATATATATATATATAATATTTTTAAAAAAAAAAATTAATAAATGAGATTGTCACTAGCTAATACATTCCCTCTACCCTGCCTTTGACAATTCTGTATGTTCTAAAATGGTCTTGAATTATTTGTAGAATAAAGTTACGTGAGAAATAAGTGAGTTAAATTGTTTATATTTTAAGTTATAAATTATAAATGGTATATTTAGATTTAAATGAGATGTAGGTGAATTGGTTAAAGGTTTGAATTTAGATAGTGTTCAATTGTCTAGGTTTGAATTTCGATAGTATGTTAAATTAGTTGTAGCCATTAAATATGTTTATGGCGTTGATTGTGGTCATGGTGATGTTTGTAGAATCGGTGGAAGCCATTAGAAATATTAGTAAGACCGATTGCAGTTATTGGTATTAGTTGTAAGAGAGATATGGGCCTCCCATTTATATCTCACATTGATTCATAACTCTAATAAAAAAGCTCCAATTTATAACTTCAATTTATGTTAAAATATTTATCAATAAAAATATAAATATAAATAACTTATATGATTGATAATAAAAATGAAAAAAGAAAAATTGAGAAGTATTAAATATATTTTAGAATGATAAATGAGATTGTATACTAGTTAATACATTCCTTGCTACCCCTACACTAACAACTTCTTACATTATGAAATAGCTTTGAACAACTTGTAGAATAAAACTTCGTGAGACATAAATTGTTTAAATTTTAAGTTGTAAATTATAAACGGTACATTTAGGTTCAAATCTCGATAGTATGTTAGGTTGGTTGTAACTGTTGGATATGTTTGTGGAGTTGGTTGTAGTCGTGGTGATGTTTGTAAGACCGATAGAGACTATTGATGGTATTAATAAAGTCGATTGTAATTATTGATATTGAATTAAGAAAAATCTAGACCTCCCATTTATATCCTACACTGATTCATAACTTCAATCAAAAACATTACAATTTATAACTTCAATATTTATTAAAACATTTACTTATATAATTGACTCCAACCCAAAAAAAAATATGAAACTAAATATGCTCTTTTATATTAAATATATATAAATAATAATGAGAATTACTCATTTTTGCCTTGTGAATATGGATCTTGTTAATTAAATATAAATGAATTTTGAGATATAATAAGTGCTTTATGGAAAGATGTGTGCTTAATCTTTTGGTATGGATTTACAACTAAGATGAGTTGTGTAAAAAACAATGTAAAATTAGTTTTTTCCCAAGATTTAGTATACTTGAGAGATAGTTGTTGACAATATATAATCATAATTGTGTAATCAAGCTTTAACATATATATAATTCTAATTAAAAGTATGAATTATATTTTTATATAATATAATATGATTGTTATTAAAAGTTAATTTATATGTTAGTGATATATTTGTCTAATTATTATTTATTAATTTAAATTAAGTATTATTAATTTAAATTAAATGTTATTGGTATTTTTTTAAATTTTTTGGTTTTTTTTTTCTAATTATTAAATTTGTATTCTTTTATTCTATGTATTTTGGGGTTTTTTAAATTAGAATTGTTAGTATTTTTAGTTATTTTGTTTGTAACTAAGTTAAAGTATACTCATGCCTTTCATCTAATCTTTTTCACTTCTAATTGTTTGATGTTAATTTGCATGATAATATAGTTTTAATTTCAATTCAATTATCTATTTGAGCTACAATATATATTTTAACATAGAGAGAAATTGCAAACACACATGAGAGATCAACAAATCATTATCACATTTATTATTGTCTAAATTTATCATTTTCCCCTAGAACACTTTTGGTGCACAACCGAGGATTTTATCTATGTTATGCAATTTACATTTTCGAAGTTATTTCCTTATATAAATCTTTATTTTTTATATCCCAAGTCCTACTCTTGAGAGAACTAACAAATAAAAAGATACTCATACTATTCACCAGCTCTAATGCAAACCCCTCAAATCCTTTTATTTTCATTAAATTCTTCATATATATCACAGGTACGTTGGAGATATTGTAAGGCAAAGAAAAAAGTTTGTTTTGCATGTACACATGAGGCATACCGCGATATATAAAGGCAAAAAACTTAAAGGTCCCAAATGTCAAAATTTTAGTTTGCGACACTTGATTAGAAGTGGTGACAGTCTTATTCTATGTTCTTGTTCAATCTCAAATTTCTAGTCCAAATTTACAACAAACATGGCTACATGTTTCCAAAACTAAATTTAAATGACAATCTTCATCTTATGATTTATTTGAGAAATATATTTAAACCCTATGTTTTTTCCTCATTGTTTGACTTAGAATTATTAATTAGGTATTATTTTTTGTATTTAATATATTTACATATTTATTGCATACCTAATTAAATCATATTTCTTTTATTTGCATTACATTTATTTTTAATTTATTTATTATTATTGCATTTTGGTTACCCTACCTTATCTTACACCTCTTAGGGTTAGATATTTCTCTTTTTTTGTTAGATTTCACTTTCTCTTATTTTCCTAGGGTTAATTTCATTATATGCTCTTATATCTAAAACCCTATCTTCATGTTGGTTAATTGCTTGATCCCAAGCCCTAGGTTAACCTAATTTCTAAAAATTCTTCAAACCTTAGTGTGCAATATATACGGTTTAATTCCAATTTATGCCTCATAAATTGATTAGATGTGATATTCAAACTATAAGAAGATTTAGGATCAATCAAGAACCTATAAATCTTGTTGAAATTCATTTGGTTAATCCTAAGTCAAACTTGCAAAAATAAATAGAATCGTAAATTCGTTTAATAGTGAAAAAATAAAGATTTTTTTAAAAGAAGATATGAATGATGTGCCTTTACAAAATGTCAATGTATCTTTTCTAAATGCAAATAACGATAATTTTATGAATATCAATAAATTTGAAAAGGTTGATGTGAATGGAAATGATGAGGAAGATTTTGATAAAGAAGCTCATTTGGATGTTCAAAATAGGGATAGAGTTTAATATGTGCCTTATGAGGTTGTTAATGGATATATATGAGTACAAGAAACAATAATAATGTTAATCACAATGTTTCTCATGTTGCTCAATTTATAAAATATATCTTAGAGAACCCAAATGAAAAACCTAGATTGATAAATTATATCAAAAATGAATTCCAACGTATGCCTTCTGGCATGGCCATTTCCCTAGTTTCTTCTAACCCTCTTGAGTTTCAAAATTCTATTGCTTCTACTATTTCTCCTCTTTCCCAACAATCCATTTCTTATATCCTTATTGCTTCTAATGTTCATATTATATTTCAACATGCTCTTGCTTCTACCATTCCTTCTAACTTTTGACATGCTTGTGGTTCTTAAAAAAAATTATTCTCAATATGCACATATTTCTCATTTCTCAAAATCCTTTGATTATTAACATTCTTCATATTTCTTGACATTCTCTTGTTTAAAATACTCCTCTATCTTCTCTATATGTTATTAATCCCATATATGTTCAAAATCCTTTTTGTGTGACTTATCTCACTTATCCAACTACTACTTATATTCAAAATCTTGAAATGACTACTTGATATATAACCTTCATTACATGCAAAATCAAATTAAAATTATTTTTCAATGGTTCCACCAATATTATACAAAGTGCAATTTGTGTCACAAATCGGATCATATGTGTATTGGAAATCAAATATTTTTTTATGTTTCTCATGGTGAAAATTTGATGAATTTATATTACCTTTAGTAGCACAAAAGTGAAACAACTAAATATTTTTAGTTTTACCACATTTGCATCAATTTTGAGCCACCTTTGTGTCAAGTTAATTGATGTTTGTGCCACGATTTAACACCAATATTATGCCACTTTTGTGCTACATTGAAAACGAAAAAAATAAAAAAATAAATGTAATATAATTATTTGAAAAATCAAATAATTATATTAACTTATTATTTTAATCGTTAATAAATATTTTTTTTTATAATTAAACATATAAAAAATTATATTTTATGTGAGAGAAAATAACATATTTTAAAATATAAATAAGTAATCTAAAATATAATATGAAAAATATTTTTTATATCCAACCAATACAAAATAAAGTTCCACAAAATATTATTAAAATATTAAATTCACAATATAATTTTTTCTAAGAATTTGAATGAAAATAACATATTTTTAAAAATATGAATGTAAATATAACATATAACAATTTCAAAAAATATTTTTTTTGGGTCAGTCGAAAGGCCTAGATGGATATGCCCTCCCTATATATTAAGAATATTAAACTAGCATATAACAATTTTAAACAAAAATTATGTCATAGGTAAAATAATTATATGATGAGAATATAATATTATAGATTGGAAGTACTCAAGGGCTTGGTGTATTGGTGAGGTACAAGTGGTTTGTACTTATCAACCCAAGTTCCATTCCCATTGAGTACATGAGGACTCTTTCAACAAGTGGCTATGTAGACTCCTTGAGGTAGGCATCACACTTTTCCTTGTGGACCAAGCGGAACACAGTGGGGTATTTTGGATGTGAATCATTTGATAGACATTACGGATCCAAACCCACCCACATGTCCCACTTTGAGAAGGTATTCCCCCATTACTCTGGTTCATAGCTCTGGTATATCAAAAGTGTTTATCCCAACATTTTCCCTGATAATAGGGTTAGAAGCAAAAAAAAAAAAAAACAAGAAGGATAATTGGACTCCTCTATCTAGCTTTAGAATTAAGCCTAACTTTGATGGCATGGTTAAAGGCAATCCTGGTATGGTGGGTGTTGGGGGGACATTCGAAGATTCTAGGAGCAATTTCTTGCTCAAATTCAGTGAAGCACTTGGCTCATACTCCAACAATATCGTTGAAGCTAAAGCTGTATGGCATGGCCTATCTTTAGCAATACAAAAGAATTGGCTTGATTTGGAAATAGAAGGGGAATTAAAAATCATCATTGAAGCCCTCTCAAATAGATCTATGCACAATTGGATCTTAAAGAATATTATGGAAGATTACAAGACTCTATGCAATAATTTGAAGACTTTCTTCTCCTTACACATTTTTTGTGAAAGCAACAAGTTAGTTGATTATATGGCCAATGAAAGTGTCACCCTCAACCATTCGGATCAAAGCCTCTATATGACCAATGCTCTCCAAAATGGATCTAAGGCTTAGAGGATAGCAGAAAATGATTTAAATAACTACCATATTAATGAAAATCATCATTAATCGATTGGGGTCTGATCTTTTAGATCTACGAAGCATTAGAATTAATTATGGGTATTGGAGAATGATTATTTTCGAGAGGCACAAACACCGTGTGTGTTTCATAACATGTTATTTATCTCTGTCTGCACTCCACCTTGGGTATTTTGCACCCTTCTCTGTTGTCCTTTCCTAGCTTCACAGTGTTATCATCTCTGGTGATATGGATTTTGGAAGATCTGGCAACAAATGTCCCAGGTAGGCTAAAAGTAAGGCCTTTGTTGTTAATTCGGTTAATACAATGAATAACAGTCTACTGCATAACTATTCTTTGGAAAATCCTTTCTAAGATTGGGGACAATCTGAAGCTCTGCCATCTGCTTGACTTGGGCTCCCTCCTAGATAAAAAGACTCACTTTATTGCCCAAGAGGCTCTAGATTTTTGGCAAAAAACCCTGTTGAAAGGTGTGAAGGATGAAAAGTTGCTAAATTGGATGGCTATGAATCTGCTCCATGCCCAAATTGCTACTTGTTTTGATGGAAATTCCTTGATGGCTTTTGTGGAGGTGGTGATCAAGGCTATGGAAGATACAGGTCAGTCTAATGCTCACTTGGACACCCTCAAGTTGCTCAGCTAATTGGCATTCAGACTGTTCTCTTCAGTGTTAGCAATTCTCTTGTTATCCATGAAGATGTGGATCATTTCACTCACCTAATGAACACCAAGATTGATCAAATTTGGACTTTGATTAAGGTAATGGCTGAAGACAACATTATGTAGCATAAGAAGCTAAAGGCAATATGTGAGAGGTTGGGCATTATGTATGACACTAGGGAAATTAGCTTGGCAAGTTCCTTGGCTGTTATTAAACTTGAAGAAGAAGTTTGCAATGATGGTAACAATGATGATATTTTTATCTCTGATGAAGGCTATTTTTTTATTTCTATGTAGTTATGAGCTTTATGCTCTTTTAAAAAAAAACGTTGATACTCTTGTTGTATCTACCTGGTTCTACCAGGGTTTTTGTTATAATATTTTAAATAGATGGGCTTTGCCCTTTTTTTTACTTATCAAAAAAAAAATTGTAGATTAGAAAATAAAATATCTCATTTACAATAAAATAACATGAATTCAAATTAAAAACTATATAAAAGTTATGACTACAAGCTATGATCATATAATACTCATCACCATCATCATCAATGAGCTTATTGTCATCATCAATGAGCTTATTGTCATCATCTATGAGCTCATTATCATCATCTATGAGCTCAATGTCTATACTATTTAGATTGTACTCCACTCCATGCAATAGTGAGTTGACATAGCTATAGTCAAGATCATCATCATCACCCTCTCTAAAATTAGGACCCAACTAAAATTGATGATATATTCATCTACAATGACATTATTTAATGATCCAAATTCAATTCATTATAAATAGCCAATTTCAATCACAAATTAAATGTTTAGTAAATAATAAATAATGACATCTTACTAACACAACTCTACTAAAATGCACCTGCTCATTGAATGCATCAGTCTTCCATCTAAGGGATTTCAATGGCTCATGCACTTGTTTAGTAGCCTTAAAGTCATTCACCTTCTCTTATAAAAATATTTAAATTTTAAAAATATTGAGGCATGAATTAAAATTTGTAAGCTATAGGATCTAAATAAACTTATTAATAGGAAAATAACTTTTCCTACACTCAATTGTCCCAAATTATGAGTCAATAACTTCTCCTGGCTCATTCTATCTTGGTGGGTTTTGTCATACATATTTTTGACCCCTATATTAATATGAAAACACAAAAATCTCATAATTAATGAATATAAAGAAATAACCAAAAAAAATCATTTTATGGTTTTATTTTTTTAAATTATTGGAAGCTTGTTATGCATCCCATTTGCACCACTTTTTGCATTGTATATTCCATGCCTAGAGGTCAATGAACTAATCTCGCCTTGTGTGTATTACCCTTGTAGTTCTTCCGCACATTAAATTTTCATAAATTTATAGAAAAGTATAAATAAATAAAAATATTATTTGAATTAATTATGTTTTCAAACCCATATATGTCGCCTCATCCTCTTGTTGTATCAAATTTTGGCTTAAGTGCACTTAATGGAGTAAAAATATAAAAAATTCAAATTGCATAAAATATTTAATACACATACAAATTTGAGTGTAATTAGTAGATTATTACCGATTTAATACAACTTAAAATTTAAGTAAATATTAAAGGAATTTGGTATTTAGCTTGTTTTTTGTATGTGCAATTCTGTGATTGGGTACAATCATTATCATATATTAAGAAATGTCATATGAAATCTCAAATTTGTAAATAGAGTGCCTACACTTGTTAAGACAAATTTGTGCCTCCTAGATGCTTATGCCAATGTATAACTATCTACTAGAGTACGAAATAATTATTGTTGACTACACTGATTCTATGATTATTTTGTTCATTGTGTTTATGTTTGTCACTACTTCCTATATATTCAAGTACTTTTGATCTGATGTGAACATCTATATTTTCCTTATCCTTACTTCAAAACCCTAACTCTTTACACTATAAGATGAAATCACTATGAATGGGGAAAACAAATGAAAGGGATGGGTTACACTAACCCCAACCACCCTTATGACTAAGTGTTGACCTATCTAGTACTCCAAAGATGGAATTCAATTCAAACATAGTTCTCCCACCTAGTTGAGTGTGTGAAATTAGTGTAATACTAGCATTTAGTGCAATACTATGTAGGCTTTCAATACTTGACAACCTATGATTTTGACCTTGTAATGATGTTAAGACTTAGCTCAGATTTTGCTCCTTTGAGGAGTTTTAGAATTGGAAACTTAAAGGCAGTTATTCTCAATGTGCATATGTATCTCAACAATAAGTAATTGATTACTAGATATGAATAGGCTTAGGCTTGATATACTTATATAACTAACTCTTTGGGTAATTTCATCTTCTCAGACATATGAAATGTACATACTAACCCATATGGAGAACTATAATTTATAAAAATGACAATTAAATGACACGTAAACATATCTAACCCATGTAGACAACTCCACAATCCATCATTGTCTAAGGAAGCATGGAAGTGTCCAAGGAACATGAACAATGATTTTGAGATCAAGAGATAGTCTAAGAATGGTATTAATTTATCTAGGCAAAGATTAGGAAATTCATGTGTAGTATTAATGGAAATTTGGGTAGGTCAAGCCCATATATAAATTAATGACTATGAGGATATGTGAATAAGAGTCATGTGTGTATGCATAAGTCAATGATACCAAGGCTTAGTCAAAACTAGCATTATCAAGTGTTTAATACCAAATATGAGTGTTTACATTATCCCTCATTTTAATTTAGTAATGGATATGCTAGAGTAAAATGATATAAGGTGATAACTAAGGATAACCATGGTGAGGATAACCATGGTGGGTGTGCTCAAGTAGGTACTGAGTGTTGTGCCATGTTTCATGCAAACCTACGATGAAAGATGTAGAAATCAATTTTTACTTATGATATGTAATCTAAAAGTGACAAAATTTAACATATGTGAAATGAAATATTAAAAAATGAATACACCTATATGCACATGAACCAAGCTATCTTCTAAAGATAATGGAGAATGGGGTAATCATTCCCCTTGGAAATGTCAGTGTTAAAACCATGGGTCAAGTTGAACCACAATTATGTTATGTACTTAATTTAGTATGAAGACAATTGGTTTGGAATCCATCTATGTTTTCATTACTTAAATTTATCCTAATGATTTCCACCAAAACTAGTAAAAAATTGCAATCTTTACAAAAAACATTGAAGACAACATGCCAACCATAATTTTAGAGTTACACAAACACCTAAAACACTTGCCTAAGAAAAGTATTACAGATTAACTAATGCATTTTGAATCAAGTCATAGGGTACACATTCATTTTGTTCAAAGTGCAAAAATGAACTAATGGATATGATCACATAATTAGGATGCTTGACAATTGTTCTTCAAATTAAATGCAACAAACTCTAAGTGGATATATCTATGCAAAATCGTGCCAAGGGAACCTCCAACACTCCTGAATAACAACTATCATTGGATAAATCAAAACCTAATTGCAAACCTGCATTTAACATCTTCATACATGTATAAAATATTTACAATCTTCCATAAAATTATGGATAAACATCTCCATAGGAAGGACTATTGTACATGTATTAATATTCACACTATCTTTTTGTACTTTCAATACACACACAAAATATCTTCACAATTATAATTCTTTACTTCTTTTTGTAAATAGATAAGAATGGAAACACAAAGGATTTGCACATATCCATGGATTTTTGTGGTTAAAAAATGCCCTTACCATAGACTCATTAGACTGGGAAAACCCTCTTCAAGTAAATTTTGCAAGGGCATTCATCAATCACTATGTAATGCATGGAACCCATAAGGCACTAACAAAAACAACAATAAGATCCACTACTCTAATATTATCAATCCATGTTTCTTTCCACAAATGAAATACTTTATATTGATGCTCAAAAATATTATGAGTAATTTGTAAACTACGTTCAACATCACACCAAATGAAATGAGTCTACATCTTTATGAAAAGGTCTAAAATATACAATGTAGATATAAAGTCCCATGGCCATTACAAGCCACATCAAGCATGTTCATTGATGATGAAGGCCTTAAAACTTACACACCATCCTGTAATGATGAAAGAGTGAGAATATACAAGATAAACACGCCTTCAATATGGCATGTAAATGTTGATTTCTAACCAGTTGTCTCCCACAACATTATACCCAAATATATAGTGAAGTATGTAATGAAATTTGAAAACTAAATATTAAAGCTACTACCATATGTTGAATATAATATCATCTACAATTGCAATTGAAATCATTGCAATACTTGCATACGACAAGTTCCTCACATAAATTATTGTCAAATATGATAGAGATGCATAGGAAATATGCCACGTATTGCAAAAGCTCCCTCTTATAGTTTTTATCTCTGACCATTTTTTACCCTATATGTTCACAAAATAGTATTTAGACATTTTTTAGAGCACAATGGAAGCTCCCAATATTATATTTCATTTGTGCATATATGAATCACCCTTTTTTTCAAACACATTGTCATTCATTGAGGTTGCATGAACGTAGTATGTCGACAATCAAAGGTAAAATACTTAATGGAGAGAGAGAAAGGTTTAATAAATCATTTGCATCTTCCTTCATTTTTATTTTATTCCTCCTATTGATTCACCATCATGTGAAAATTTTTGTTGGGGGGAGCTTTTACTTTACAAACCATTTTGAAACATTGTAGTATACATTAGCTTAATTAGGTCGGACATTGTTACACCTTGGGAACAAACCAAACTTTGTACCATCCATGGCATATTGAGAGAATAATTGTAGACACCTAAATTTCACTATTTATTGTCAAAATTAACTTTGACACGATAAACCTTCACCATCCCCAATTTAAATCCATACTAGCATCATTTCCCTCTAAATTTTTAATAATTAATTAATTAAATCATGCACACCTATTTATTTTAAAACTAATTAAAAATATATATTTTCCACCTCATCTAGACATCCTCCACGTTTGTCTCAACCAAATTTTGGCTCATCCAACTACCTTCATTAACTTCCTCAACCACTTTATGAGTCATCTTAGAACATTTCAACCAACTTGTGAGTCATCCATTAACTTTTCAACTATCTTAACCCATTCAAGTTGAATCACTAAAGTACCAACTAACCCTTCCCCGTCTTCTCAATACATGGGAATTATTCATCATCCATTGGGATGAGGACTCAAATCCAATCATTGATTATTTTAATAATTTAACAAATTCAGATTATTTTCAACTGTTCATCTCATCACCCTCAAGCCTATAAATTGGCATGCAATCCTCCACTCAAATCATCCACCTTCAAGCTATCAAAACTCTATCGCATTATCATTGTGAATCCATTGAGATCAAATCAATTTTGAACCACACGCTTCCCAATTCCTTTTGTTTGGAGAAGATTTGGGCAATGACATACATCAAGCAAGAAAGAGAAAATCTATTGTTGATCACACAATGGAGAAGGTGATGAACATGCATTGTATTCTTTGTAAGTGTTTCATTAGTTATATTTCTTTTATTTTGTTGCTTTATCAAGTGATTAGTGTACTTTAGGTAGGATTACATTGTATTTTGTCTTCTTAATTTACATTCTAAATTTTACACTATACATTTTGGCATGCCCAGTGGGACCTTCTCTCATCTTTAAAATCACAGGTGTATTTAGGAGGTTAATTTAGTTAATTTTGATTAGTTTTCTTGTGCACATGTATTTAACCTATATATTAAAAGATTTTTTTTGTAGTTATAGGTTTATTTTTTAAGTTTTCAGACTTGTACGTAAACTTGTAAAAAATCAAAATGAAAGATAGTTTCATCGAATTCTTTTCTTGGCCATTTTTCACTCTTATTTTTATTGTTTTTCAGCCTTCTAATAGTTTTTTAAGTGTGTTTTTATTTCTTAATCATCTTCTATTTCAATTTGGTTTTCTGTATTAGCTTCTTTTTAACTCATTTATATAGAACAATGAAATTAGAGGCATTTTTAGTGAATTTGTTAGGGTGAATAATGAATTCATTTTTGTGCTACTTTATGACATCTTTTTGTATTTTTTCTATTTTTTAACAATTTATGTGTTTGTTTATGTTGCCCTGACAATCCTTTGTTTTAGTATTCCTTGGATATGGGTTCTTTATTTTCTATTTTAGCTTTTTGGTGCAAAATATCAAAATCATTTTCACCACAGTGAAATCATTTTGTCATAGCAAAATCATTTCTATCTGTAGTGAAATTGTCACTAGATGCAACAAATTCATTCTATAAGCATTTTGTGTGTGTCTTTCACTTTGATTCCTGTAATTATTATATGTTAATGAATTCATCGTTTGTTGTGACTATGTAACAATGAAATCATTCCATAGGCTAACATTTTTTTTATCTATTCTCCATCTTTTTTTATTATCTTTTAGTTGGGTTTGTAGGTTGTTTTTTTTAATTTTTCAAAACACTTCTAATAGTTTTTTTCTAGTTGTTCATCTAAGATTAAGCAAATAAAGCAAATCAAAAATCAATTTTTAATTTTTTCTAATCATTTTGCTTATATTTTCAATTTTTAGACTCACCTTCTCATTTTCAATTTTATAATCATTTTAGTTCAGTCATTTCATGAATTTACTTTTACATACTAATTAGTCCATATTTTCATTTTTAGCGTTAACTAATCCTTTATTTTAAGAATTTCATTTCAAGCACTTTGTTTGTGTGCATTATAAGATTGTGTATGTTCTTCCCTTAGTGTCACATTGGTGACTATATTTAGGAATCAAAAATAATATTGTAACTTTTGTTACCTAAAGCTTCACTTGTGCATATGCTCTTCCCTTGGTGTTACATTGATGATGATACCTGAAAATCAGAGACAAGTGCTAGTTTTCTTTATTTTATTTTATTATGGGTTCTATCAATTATGGATTTCACCACCACACAGTAGGTGAAACTATGTGTACCATTGGAGTATAAATAGTGAGATGTATTGTTTCAAATACCTAAGCAATGATGTGTTTTAAACACACTGTGATGTGAGGGGCTTTTATGTCTCAATACTCAAGGTTTCAATAGCTCCCTATATAGCCTTATGTCTCATATATCAAAAGGTATTTATAGTACTCTCCATAGACAATCTTATGAAAACATTAAGCCTAAATGAGCCATTTTGTCATTCGACTTTGGTGCATCAATTAGTGATCAACATTGAGAAGCTACTCTCAACTTACTCGAATATGAGATATGTAGGAAACAACCAATGATCAAGCAAAGATGATTAGGTTTAGCTCAACCCATTACTCTTCCCCCATTTTTGTAGGTTTTTATCCCTCACAAACACATTTAGGGTTTCAAGGCAAAGGAGGTTGATTTTTAGGTTTGCACATATCATCAAGGTTGGGGATTGTAAACACAGATTAATCAAATACAATCATAGTTGACCATACAGTTACTTATCACACTTCCTCACATGTCAAGTCTAACTTGTAAGTTAGTATTGATTGATGATATTGACCCATTTTATGGGTCTACCCAACATAGGAAACAAATCAATTCCTAAATTGAGTGAAACAAATGCATGTTTATCTCTAAGTTTCACTTATAGAACACATTCATAGTCAGATAATCAACCATAAAAACTAAGTATCATGATCTATTTAGTACTTTCCATGTTTAATGTATGCCCTTATCAAATTAGAAGAGTCAATTATCCATATTTTACATTTAGATGTATGCTTGAATGTCATATATTTTAATCTGAATCATTTAAAAATTCTATCTTAATTATATTTTTCTTGCCCATTAATCCAAATTAGGGAAAAACATATTAGTGAACCAGTACACATATCGAACAATACAAATCCTTAAGTTTTTCCTTGGTGTTTCATCTTTCTAGGGTTTCATATTATAACATTAGGGTTTTATTTTTAGACATGATTTTTTATTTTCCCTTCCCTCTGTGTAAATTAGAAAATGTTTTCCCACTCATTCTCTTATTAGGGTTTTCTCTATTAGCATTATTCATTGATTGGTTGATATTTGGATCATACTAGATTTATTTTTCAAATGTTTTAATTTTTTTCCTATTTGCATTGAGTAGATGAAAAAATTATTTTTGTTCACCAAAATACTATATATATTTTTTTGAATTTACAATTTACTATTTTTGGTAAATTCAGCCTAGACGATGATCGATGAACATATTCTCAAATGAATTTCTAGGTTTCATCTATTTACTTATTTTGATAAAAAAAAACCTCTTGTCAATTCCAAAAATAACTCATTTTTTTCTCAAAATGGTCATTTCTTAATTTCCTAATATGGATTTTTCTATTCCTCCTTCCACCTTTCATCAAGGTGTTGATAGTTATTTTCCCTCTAAGGAGGTCCATGTTGTCATTATCCCAAGAGTTAAGGTAGACGCTCCTATGGTACATAATAGATGTCATCTGAATGTTCTTTCTCATCCCCATCCACCTCCCACAAACCCTTTTAATGACATTTGTATGCATATTCAATTATAAGTGTCTAAATCTTGTGCTTGTGAAGCCCTTCAAGATAAAATAGTCACTATGATAACGTCCATAGAGGAGATGCAAAATTAAAATTAGGATTTATATTAAAAGATCACATCATTTGAAAATAAGATCACATATACAAAGAATCCATAGCATACAAATATCAATCATATATGTACATATTAATCTAAATATTTTATGCCTAAAAATAATTCATATCAAGATTGGAAGCCAAAACATGATATATGTACAATTAGTGATTCAAAAAATATACATAAAGACAACGTGAGCTCAAGTGAGACTCTTATAAAAAAAAATTGAAAAAAGTTGTTCACGTTAATCCCTATGCATCCTCTAAGGAGATCAAAATACTATTATGAATATCATAGAATGCATGGATAATATACAAAAAATTGATGGGTTTGGAAAAATAAAATATAAAGTATCATTGATAGAATCGATCTTATACTAGATACATCAATCAAACAACCTACTCAAACTATGATTGCATCTCGTAAGAACATGTGCAAAAAGAAAAATTAAAGCAAGAAAGGTTATCAAAATAAAAATTAGAGACAAAGGTTTAGAAAATCAAAATTAGAGCAAGAAACATTACAAAAGGCAAAATCAGAACAAGAAATGTTAAAAAAAAGAACAAGAGGAAAAAGAAAGATTGGATAAATAAAATTATAAAAAGAATAATTAGATAAGCAAAGGATACAAGAAGAACAACTTGAAAAGGAAAATTTACAAAAGGAATAATTAGAACAAAAAAACTACACAAGTTACGATAAGAGAAATTACATCAAGAGATGTTACTAAAATAATAATCACTAAAAGAGAAGTTGTAAGAGAAAACTCAAAATAAGCAAGAAAACATCCTTAAAAAAAATATTCCTTGTGAAGGAAAATCAAAATAAATATACACTTAAAAAAGATAATGTCATAAGTGTGGTTCCAAAGGAAACAACTAAAACGCATTCCTCATATCTAGATCCTTTGATTCTTAATTCTCATATCAATGGTAAGAAATGCACCAATGTAAGGATTAAATATTTTGAAGAAGTCAATATATGCATCATGGCACTTCTCTACTATATTGGGCATGACAACCAACACTTGGGTAATATTATTGTGCCTTAATGTTGCATTGGATCCATTTAATCGCCAATAACACTTGGTTTCAAAATATGTTCTATTATATTTCACGTTGACCCTAACTTGAATCAATATAATGCAAAATTATGAAGATCATGGATGAGAGTAATGGGAGGAACATTGGGTAAAGATCATGACTATGTTACATTTGAGCATGAGTGTGCGACTATTACCATTTCATGAGAGGAAGCTTCTTCAGAACAAGCAAACAAATAAAAAATTATTTATGCAAAAGATGATATAGTTAATTAACAAATTTTAACACACTGTATAATTATTTTTACAATTTATGTGAAAGATATCAAAATTAGTGTAAATAATCTTAGCATGAGTGTTCCTAATAGTAAAGTATCACAAGTGCAAGATCAACATTGAGTTACTCATAAGGATCCACATTGTGCACATTTATTATTTCTGAATGGTTGGAGTGATTTCTTGTATTGGTTCACTACACATAGTCTATTGTGAATATATTCTTTATGTTTGCTTGATTGATTATCTATTTTATTATTTTATTTTTGGAACCATTGTCACTTGGCCTTAATTTTCAAAAAAAATCAAATATTCCAAAAAAGGAAAAAAAAAAAAGAAAAGAAAATTAGGACTTGAGCATGTCATGATGGTTATTTTTAATATTTACATATATTGTTTATCACATATGGTATATGGAATAATATTTACATACACACATGTATTTCAAAATATCTAAGTGTTATGCAAAACATACAGGTTACACATTGACATACAAATATTGGTCTTCCCTCTACCCAATGGCCACATTAGGGGCATCTTGTTCCATAGGTTTCAATATTACAAGTTATATCTTTCTCTAATCTTTGTACCATGTTGAGCCACCTATATTTCTTTAATATTCCTTGATAGTTACTAATGTATAAATAGTAACACATGATATGCCATTTTACTATGATATTATATTGATACATATGGGTGGTGTTGGCTAATTACTTGCCATATGCTCCATTGATATTGTTACTCTTTTACATGATAGATTACATCATGTGTGATTATTGTGTATGGCCTTTGGATTTGTTTAATGAGACATCCATTGATGTCTCTTATTTATGACATTTTGTATGTCATCATATTGTGGCCTTTAGCCTTAATTGCTGTGACATGTTATATCTCTTATATGCGGCTTTTTTGGCCTATGTGTGACAACTAACACTTATATTTACTAAGTTTGATAACATTGAGGTGTATCATGATCTATATCATGGACTATTACTATGTATTTATATTTAAAGATACTTATACTATATGCTTCATTGATATACATGTCTAGATATGGCACTTACATGCCCTGCATTCCATATGTTATACATATGCCTTGATTAATACATATATTACTATGATGACATATTATTCACATGATCAAATGATATTACATGATATTATCTATACACATGACATGAAACAATGCATTCTTATTTTGAGATGAGTGACTTACATGATACATCCATCATCTCAAAATGAGGGCATTACAATAGGATTGTCTTATAGACATAAGCCTCCATGATTAGGAAATCAGAGCAAAGTGCAGGTTTTCACAAATATTTAGAGATTCAGATGGTTCAAATTTCATATTGTTTCATATACATGATAAACATTGACACATTGAAAAAGAGTAAAGGGGTATATACTACACATATTCATTTACTTTATAGACACTTGAGCATAGATTTATACATACTTGGATGCATATGCATAACAATTTATAGGAACATAATTACATGTTTTACATTCACATACATTTAGTATATATGTTATCAAATTCAACATATAGATTCAAGGGCCATGATATTGGTTCATGCATATATACACAACAACATTGTAACTATTATATGGCAACTGGTTGTCATTCCACTTCACACTTATTAAAATTGCATACATGATGGGAGCATGAACATTGTTCATCCTTTGTAATTCTGCTTTATTATTTTTACATGGATTGAACTTGATTGACCTAGAGAGAAACATTAATTTTGAGTCTATAATCGATCTGTAATGATTAATTTAAGTTTTGAGTGAACCTCACCTAATTGATTCTCTCATTTTACATGCATAATGTTTTATTTTGGAATTGAACCTATTCACATAGTTCTCTCTATATTTTTCCTACATAGTTATCTGGGTTAGTACATTGTGTACCTATCCCCACATTCATGAGGGTTTGGACATGTTGCCTTCCCAACTCATTATCCTACATAGTTATACAAGTTTGGGGTATGATCACCTCACATCTCCCATATTTCAACAATGAAACATCTTCTCCAACAAGTTGCAAAGGCAAAAAGGTTTTTACCAACACCAAGGTGTACTCTAACCCTTGCTCTTTCATTTTTCAATTTTATATTTCACATTTCACATATGGACATTGCCTACTTCATTCTCATTTCAAGTTACATGGATTGAAACTATACATTTGGAACCATCTCCCAAAATCCAAAGTGTGTTGTATTCACTTAGGTATTTTTTATGTTTTTACTCTAACAATTCTATTATTATAATAAAAGAGAGGCATTTGTAAATATTAAAAATTGGTCTTTGGTACTTCACAATGACAAGCTTGACAAATATTTACCATGCATGACTTGAGCAACCCAAACAAGGTCCTAATTCACCATCCTCTCACACTTGCATGTTATCTTATGAGTCAACCCTTTCATTTTGTTGTATACACCTACAAGAACCTCATTGTTTGTTTCAAACTTGCTAAATATCTTGCATAGACATCTCCACACTCCCAATTCAGTCTGTTCGTATGCAAGTCGGTTACACCAACCTAGTCAGTACTGCTAGTCGATAGTGATTGACCTAATCAGAACCATCCCACACCTAGCAATGATTATTTTATAAAATCAAACACAGTCCTTAGGGTCAGCTTATAATTCTAACATGTTGGTGGCATGAGGAACTGTTCAAATGGTTCCATATATAAAAAAATCAATGACTCATTCAAAAGTGACTTGACACTTACCTTATATACATATATACACAATTACACATTGAGAAAATATACCTTATTCTTCCAAATTTTCATACCTATCACTTGGCGAAGTCACAAGCCAAGTTTGAGGCACTCAAAATCTATGTCAAAGCAAACATTATCAAGTACCAAAGACAATCATTAGTTTCATATATATAGCAAGGGATTACAATTACATAATCACACTAGGTGGGAGAACTACATGTGGTTTAATTGTCCTCCTTAGGATTATTGGATACATAGACAAAAACCAATCATCAGGTGTGAATGATTGGGGTTAGCTCAACCTATTAAACTCACCCCTATTTTTGTAAGTTTTTAACCCTCACAAACACATCTAGGGTTTTGAGGCAAATGAGGTTAGTTTTTTGATCTATGCACATCATCAAGATTTGGGATCGCAAGCACTTAAAAAAAGATAAACACATATATGATTATACAGTCATTGGGCCCTACTTCCTCATAAGTCAGTTCTAACAAGTAGGTCAATATCAATTGGCAATATTGACCCAATCTTGTGAAACCAATAATCTAATGTAAGAAACATATTAGATCCTAAACCGAATAAAATACATGGGTGTTTATCCTTGATTTTCACTCCCAAAACATAGTCATAGTCAGATAGTCAACCATAAAATCTAAGTATTGTGATCTCTTTAGTATTTTTCATATTTAGCGTATACCCTTATCAAATCTGAAGAGTTAATTATCAATCTTTTACATTCAGATATATGCTTGAATGTGATATCTTTTATTCTAATTCTATTTCAAAGTTATTTTAATTAGATTAATATTACACTTTAATCCAAATTAGGGTAAAATAGAACAATACTGAGGTAATAATCAACCTACACATAATAGTGCAATAATTTATAGAATCACAATGCACAGGCACCCAAATTCCAGATGATGAGTGCTCAAGCCATCCATTACCAAATGAGTTGTCAAGTAACCAACAAACAACGTTTAGAATCGGTGTAGACCACACCCACTAAAAAACACAAGTGTCACCACTCAAGATGATTATTCATTGAACAAGTATAAAGAAGTTGTACTTGATTTGCAGCATCAAATGTGGCCTAAATGGGCTCATAAGCAGAAGTACTTCTCCCCTACTCCTCACTCCAACTAGTGTAATAATATTCAACATAAACACATCAACTATACATTCAGGACTTTACATTCTCATCCAACAAATGAAGGCACTGGAAGGACAACCATTGGTAATTTTCTAAGAACAAATGAGACACACTGAATATGTGCTCATTGATTAAATGAGCTTCATAGGCCTAAAAATGCTCAACAATATAAATAGCCAATTATGTAAGGCATTCCCTCAAAATAACAGAAAATATTTTGACAGTTGCTCAATTATACTTGATGGGGACCTAGGTACCACTCACCTCTTCTGTTGCCCCCCACCGTGAA
Source organism: Torreya grandis (assembly GCA_037957365.1). Classification (NCBI taxonomy): domain Eukaryota; kingdom Viridiplantae; phylum Streptophyta; class Pinopsida; order Cupressales; family Taxaceae; genus Torreya; species Torreya grandis. The sequence continues at coordinate 4,543,603 of JARHVA010000128.1, read as the reverse complement.
TGACATAGGAATGTATATGGGAAAGTCATTTGGTCATACATTGTGGCAAACATTTGACACAATTACAACATTAGACACAATTTTTCATCAACAAAGATGCACAATACATCAATTGCTAATTAGGTTTTTATTAACGAACATTAGAAATGCAGAGTTGAAAAAAGAGGACTAAAATATGCTCATGTCAAGAACAAAGTCCTTCATGTCAATAGAAGAACAACAAACATTTAAAATCTCGAAACATTTGTTGTAACTAACAACTTGACTATATTGCATAACAAGCAAATGCTAAAATTGTCATATATTCCAATTGTCATAAGAAGAATAGAGCAAAACATATAACAAGACACACTTAACCACAAAGCTTGTCCACTCAACTAGAACCAATTGTACTTCTATGCAAAGGACAAAAGACAATGTTGAATGGAGTTGTCGGGAAAATTGTTCACGTTGTCTACAATCTAGATTCAAAACCCCCTGCCATACCCATGTATATAGTTGTTGCCTTCACAAAATATTTTGATCCTCCATGGGATATCAACAATCAATGCATTTATTGATTCCTCTTATTACATGGGGTAATTGTCATCAGATGCCCCTTAAAATGGTATGGACCTTAACCATATATAAAGTACAGAAAATAACTCTCAATAAGAAAACAATTATTATTAAAAACATTAATCATCGAGGCTTCAATTTTAATATAATATCAAAAATATGCTTATTATACGACATACATACATCCCCACACTTACTTTCAACCACCATGCAAGAATAATAATAAATATGTAAACCTCCTAAAATAAGAAGTATCAAAATACAATTCAAAACCTAAACCGCAACATTTATACCGAACGTAAATGATCTCCATAATTTCTACCGCGTCATTTTTTTTCCCCTTTGTTTCAGAAGAGATCATTTTTGGTCTGCTTTCCACGTCGATCCTTAAAAAGAGAGTTGGGTCATATTTAGTGCGCTCTTGTATTGCCGCCGCCTTGGGAAGATATTTTTTTTCCCTCCACTGGAAAGAAAAGAAAATTAAAAAAGGTGCATGAGATATTATTGTCCAGAGAATGACAGATGTTGAATAGACTATTGAGTATAAAGATCATTTTAAAAACAAAGCATGCCTTGATTACAGTGTCACATATCACCTGTCTTTTTGTTGGGTGGATCGAATTATTGTCATGAAAGATGCAGAAAGTGAAAATCCATATCATATCTTCAGTAAGTTTGTACTAAAATAATTTTATCAAACATTGGCAGTTGGATTAAAACTATGCAATGGAGCATTAATTAGTAGCATGATAAAGTATATCTTCGTCACATCTTATAAAAATCAATGCCTATCCACCAAGATCTGTTAGATTCATTCACACCATTAATCACTATTTTAACTACAATTCCTGGTGTAAAGTTTAGATTGGTTGAAAGTAATTTTATATCAAGTTAATTTTGCAAAATATTTTTGATAAAAAGAATACAATAGGTATACATCACTCCTGACATTTTAATTCATGGAGAGGATAAATTTGATCGCTTATGACCATTTTTATATTTTAAAATTCAATTTAATATTGTAGAGGAGTATATATATAGTATTAATGTTTTTTTTTTTTATTTACATTTATTTGTTAAATTTTTGGTTTAAAACCTCGATAAATAAGGTCAATCAGTTTGTTTGTTGTGTATGAAGCATTGTTCTACATTGAATGACATTAAATTAGAAATGAATAAAAGTAAAAGAAATAATGTGTTCTTTAAGAAAGTGTGATAAGTGTTGTAGTGTAGTGGGTTACAAATGTGACATAAAGACAACGTTGATTATTAAAAATAATGATCATAAAATGTAAAAAAATAAAGAAAGATTGTATGAATAGTAGAAACATCAAAATGATTTATCATTGAAACATTTTGTAATTTTGTGGTAATGTTTGGCTCGTAGAGTTCGGCGTTATTAGTTTATGGTTTATATGATAGAAGATCAATGGACTCCAACGTCCTAAAACCACCCTCTAGACTACATTAACTAAAACTATAATCAAAAGATGTTACATATTTTGATCTTTTAATTTAACAATCAGTGTTAGGGGGTTTGGTTATAATAATGCTAAATGACTATTCCCACACTTAATATTTTTAATGAGATTTATATTATCTCCTTGTTTAAGGATGCTAAATGACTATTCCCACACTTTTTATTTTTAATGAGATTTATATTATCTCCTTAAACTTGTTTAAGGAAGCTCCGATGAATTGTTCATACATATATTTATTTTTCTTCGTGAAAATGATTCACAAAACATGAGTAAAAAAATCACGCAAAAACTAGCATTCAATTATTCTAAAAAACATATGCGTCTAATTAGTGTATTCCTTTGTCATCAATGAATATAAGTATAAAAAGTTTGGTACACAAATTTTTATATATTCATAAAAGCTAAACCTTTAAACATTTAACGGTGGTTGAGGGAACTTATATTATTGAAATTTCTTTTTATATAATAATTTAGACCATTATCATTCTTAAAGAGGGATATGCTTATTTACACTCACTTCATTTTTTATATAATTTAAAGAATTGTAAAAATCTAAATCTTTATAAAAAAATCTATATAATATATATTCAAATTTTTAATGAAAAAACTATATTGATTGATTGATAAATTCAAATATTTTCTTAAAAAAAACTATCAAAAAATTATACATTCTATCCATTTAATCAAAAATATAAAAACCTTTTTATCTAATAATAATTTGTTACACATTTTTAAACAAAGATATACTTTCCATATACATAATAATGTACCACAAAATTAAATATTGACATTCCTGGCATAATTGCTAGTTAATCTGCCCACTAAGTGCTATCTCCTTAGTTAAGATAATAATATTAGGTTTGATTATCATTTCAATAAAATTCATTTTAAAATGATTATCAAGTTAGAATTTTGAATTAATTAACATGATTATAATTGTGAAAAGTTGTTTCCAAATAAAAAAGGGTCCCTTTCTTTGCTATAGTACGTAGTTACCTTTAATCCCCTTGTTATCGAACAAGGCATTACATGATGGATTTTGTCCATTTCGTACTTCCATTGCAAGGTCGGTAACATCAAATTGAAAATGTATCATTAAATTTATTATTTAGAAACTATAGAGTATATCATATGGTTTGTAATAAAAGGGCGGTTGATTAATATATGGTCTACAATATCAAAATAATATTATAAAAAATTAGAAAATATATAAAATATTAGTCATATTAAATATAAGTTATAATATTAAAAGGAGGAGACATCATTTCAAAGAAGGGGTTGGTCTAAGCGAAGAACTTTCTCAAAGATGGGTTTGGAATCAATTATCCATTTCTAACAAGCATTTTTTGATAGAAATTTTGACAAAATCTTCTAATAGAATTTTGATTATATATATATATATATATATATATATATATATATATATATATATATATATATATATTTAATACTTTTTAAAACAATTTTATGGTTGAGAGTTTGATGGAGCTTTGAGATATGGTATGAACATCCATTGTAATTTATAGATAAATAAATTTTTGTTAAATGTTTAAGAGACACAGTTTCATGAATTACGATAATTTTAGAATATGTACAAAATGGTGTTTTTAAAAATGTTATGGAAATGTTTAAGCAAATACAATTGACATGTATATAGTTGAATTCCATGCATTGCATGCCCTCTTCCATAGGTTTCACCAAATGTAACGAACAATTGTGCGACTTGATTAATATGCATTTTATAACATACCTCCATCATGTGCCAAAATAAGAGTTTTTGACAAGGGTATAGACATCAATAAAAGCATAATGCATAGGGGAATTTTGATAGTTGTTGTAGTTGCAAATGTGTACGATTTAAACCATTGGAAATCCCAATTATGCCTTGCATGCAAACTCTAGGCACATTTGTCATCCCTCATTTTCAAGCATGTAAACCCTCTACAAACAAATCTCCCTCTTGCATCCTTTCGTAAACAAATTGATCAAATCAAACCCTTAAAAAACCAATATAAAAAAAAATCAACAAAAAATATGGACGAAAATGAAAGAGTGTTCATCTCACTTCAAACATGGGAATAAAGAGCTTTGGAACAATGTACGTAAATCCATCAAAGCCTAATGAAAAGGGGATTTTTGTCAAATATTGTAAACACCTCTCCTTTTAGATGCATATACACCCATGACCCCTAATTCCTCCCTAATGATAATGCCTTGGTAGCAACCCTTGCCTTTCATTCTTGTGTTTTGCCCTTTGCTCTACCATTGAGGACCTCAACTCCTTTCAGGGATTGATGGCCTTCCCACCATGCCATGTCATGGAGCTGCGTCCTTTGAATTGAATCTACTTTTTGCTTTGTACAATTAATAAAGGAACTTTAAAATCCTAATAAATATGTAATAAAAGCTGAAAAAACCACGTTACTCATCTCTTGAGCGCTTCCCAAAAGGATAAATGGGGTTTCAAACTTCTCCTTGTTTGCTAAGCTCATAAGATTGTGGTCAAATGACCAAATCCTCTCAAATCTATATTATAAACTAGATCAAGTTTGAGAAGTATACAACATGTTCTCTCCATTAAAAAAAATCATAATTATTGATAGAAATCATTTAGATAAATAACGAAAAAACATACACAAATAAAAATCCTAAAAAAATAATATATAATCATTATTATGTTTGTGAGACATTCTATTAATGTGTCAAACTATGATAAATTTGTGACAGAGTATGAAAATTTTTGAGATTTGTTTTTAACTTGTTCTACATTATCAATGGAATCTGGTCATTGTGTAGTAGTGTTGTTAAAAGTTTATTACTTGTTTCCTTGACTCTTGTTTATCATACTCATTCAAATTTATTAAATTTAATTCTTGTGTGCATAGGTCATGTGACTTCATCAAATATTCCACTTCGAGATTCAATTCTTTTTATAAAAATAAGTTTCATTACCTATGCATGAAGATAATATGGTATAAAGGTGAGGGTGATGGGATAGGGTCCTGTAGACACTCCAATTTTATCACTTCCATGTCAAATTGCTTGAAATAGAACAACTTCTTTTAATTTCACACAATCTAGTCCAAAATCATCTATTCAAATAATATATGTGTTCAAATTCACCTTGAGGCACCTCTAGGTGAGCCAATTTATCATATTAGATCTATTCAATCATCATTCTTTGGTCAAATTCTCTATTAAATTATCCACTCTGGTTAAATTCTCTGTTTAGTTATCCACTTTAGTCAAATTCTCTGTTCAATTACCATGTTCTGGTCAATTCAATAAATCCCTCTTCTCTGATCAATTAATTCCATTAATTCCCCTTCTTAAAATCATTTTTCTAATTACAGTTCTATTACAAATAGAATTATAATTATCTTGCAATTAATTAATTCCTCTTTTTGTGGGCATCTTCATGCAAAGAAGGATCTTGAGATCCTGTGGAATATTCTTTTGTGAGCTAATTAAATTAATAAGTGAATTAATGTACAAGATTATTCTCCACCCTTCAAGATGAAGGGCCCACAATAAATTTTATGAGATATTTTAGGGAGTATTCTCAACCATTCATCTTAGATTGGGTTCACCTTGGTTATCCATGTGCTTTCTTGGGAATGATTTTTCACCTTCATCTTGAAAATAAGATTAAAAGCCCATAATGAGTCTCACAAAGATATTATGAGGAAAATCCCATACCCTTCATTTATATTAATTCTCATTTGATATTTTCAAAGATCACCCTCCACCCTTCATCTTGATTGAGATGAAAGGCTCACATTAGTGATCCATGTGCACATTTAAAGACTCATTTGTAAGCATTCATATTGATTTCAAGATTAAGGGTTCTCACTAATTCAAATTTATTATGAATGGACCCCTTTGAATTATAATTTATTATGTTCAAGAGTTATAGTAAAGCCCTGATGTTTTATCAAGCTAACTTGTTCATTAACCTTATTCTTGTGATAAATTTAACATCGTCCACAGTTTCATTGGAGACGTCTTCACATAAAAAGCATTAATAAATACCATTTAAAGCTACATCCAAACCAAATCCCAACAAAGATGAGTTTTAATGAAGGTTTGCATTATGTTTGTTTCAATCTAGTAATGTCGTCTTATTCTTTGTTTGCTCACGAGGTATTAGGTGGAAGTTATCAAGTTTTGTGATTGCTTTGATTGTTATTTACAACTTAGTGAAAATATTGATGATTTGCATTCTAATGATACATATGGCATGTCTAGCGGGACTAGCATCCCATACCATTATTTTGAGTTTATTTTCATCTTTTTTTGTAGAATATCTGAATATTTTGGCTCTTTCATTTTCTAAATTTTTACCATTCTATATTTTTGCATTTTGGTGGATTCATTCATGAAAATGACGAATTCACTATGGTTTTTTTGTTAATTGATGAAATCACCCAATAATTAGTGAAATTATCATTGTTCTTTGTATTCTGTGGATATTTTTGATATTGGTGAAATCATTTTAACCATCGATGAAATTGTCAACTTCAATCGGTGAAATTGACATTATAATCAGTAAAATTGACTCTATTATCAGCAAAATGGTCTTTGTTTACTATTTATCATCTCTAGTCTGCTTATCTGAACTTCTTATTATTGATAAAATCATTCAAGCTATCAATGAAATTGTTATTTTCATTGGTGAAATTATCTCTATCGACAAAATTATTCTTAGGCATCTCTTTGTTCAATTTTCTGTTTGTTAGCAAAATTATCCTTTCTTTAATGAAATTGTCTTGCTATTAGAGAAATTACTGTTCTAATCGATGAAATTGTCAAGTTATTGGTGAAATCACTCTTTGTTTATTTTGTTCTATGTTCTATTTTATTTGTTTTGTAAGTTTTCTAAAAGTGGTGAAATTATTTCCCACTAAACGATGAAAACGCTTTTGTGTCAGAATTTGAGAGTTGGAAAAACCTAGAAAATCAACCTCCTTCGCTTGTTAAAGACCTGCCAAGAAAATTTACTCACCTTTTTTGCTTGCAAGTTCTAAAAGTGGGCTGATCTATTCAAATAAATCACATTTTAAAGTCACATTTAAATTTGAGTTCTAAAAATAATTGCTTATCTTTTAAAACTTTCTCATTTTGTGCAAGTATTCTTTGTTGCTTATTGTTACTTGAGTGTGTTTTAGATATATTTTGCATGTATGTTATCACGTTTGGGTGACTCACAAACAAAAATATTCTATTTTTTTTAAAATCCCAAATATTTATCTATTATGCTCTTCACTTGCCCTTAGTGGGAATTGTGCAAATCATAATGGCAATACCTTCCTTTTTGTTTTGGCTTAGCGATCAAGATTTCATCACCTCCTCATAAGTTATATAGGGGTACATTGATATAGGGTTTCATCTCCCAACATTGTACTAACCCCACTTATCGAATGGGGTATACAAATTGAGCATGTTATTTGACTGAATAATGGTTGAGTGGTTAACCTAACAAGTTGAATAAATCCTCAGAACATGCATGTTCCAGACATCACACTTTACTGAGAAATTGACAGATGTAGTGGTTTTGAAAGGGATAAGACCCTATCATAACAAGTTAGATGGATTGACATGCAATTGACAAATAGTTCTAAAGCACCCATATATCTCAAGATATATTAGGACCATCTAGAAATCCCTCAAAAACATTATTTTAAGACTCTATGGCTACAACACATTCATTGATGCAGGGGTGCAAAGGTTAACAGCCCCCAAAGATATATTTTACATATGAACCTTTGAGATAAGGGGGGTGTAAAAACCCTACCAATAAATAAAATAATTACTTTAAAGAATCATAAATTTATCCTCTCTCAAGGCAATTATATCAAAAGACTTAATGAATGCAAAGTAATCCTATCAGTCACTAAAATAGGGTCGATAGATTGAGTATTATCTTGATTGATTATGGTGTCAAATATTTGTCCTATCTTTCATATACCTACACAAAAAAGTGTAAGTCTATTTGTGTTCTTAGGCCAACTTGTTCAAAACTTGTACATTTCATACCTTCTTTATGTGAAATTATACCATTACTCTGTCCACGCTCCAAGTCCAAATTGGTCTTTCTACCACTTGTGTCCAAATTATTTATCAAACCACACCTTCCTTGTTTAAAATCGTATTGATACTCTATCCGTGTTAGTTTAAACTTATTCTAGTCTTGTTATTAAGTTCCCATTCTAAGATCATTTTTAATAAAGATTCCATTTTAGTTCCCTATGCTCATATCAACTCTATTTGAATCCAAGTTTTCTTGTGTCAATTTCCAATTCATTCTCCTATTTCTATCTAGGTTTAGTCCAAATTTCATGTCCAATATGCCTCATTATACATGAAATGATATGGCTTATAATGCTAATTATGAGGATGATTAGGCTCAAGGTCAAACTAATCCATTCACATATCAACCTACTTCTCCCCATGAACATAAATATTTTCTAAATCCAAACAATGTAGAAGTTAACCAAAATGCGTATGAGGAAGTGCAACCAATGTATGATTCGTTTTAAAACCAATTTGAGCAACACTTGTTTGATAATAGAGAATACATCCTTGTGCATTTATTAGAGTTGGGTATCAAAGCTCTCCATGATTTTCATCTAGAAAACATGCATCAAAGATCACCACATCCAAGTAATGTCAACATTACTAAGTGGAATGATTATGAATCATCTTTTAGTCATGATCCCCCACTTGTTCACAAATCCAAAAATCGTGTAGAGCATCCAATAGTGTTGCAAAGAATATTTGAATGGCTTCATGAGTATAAATTTCATCACAACCCTAAGAAATGTGTTTTTGGGGTTACATATGGCAAATTGTTAGGCTTCATTTTCTCTCCTAGAGGTATTGAATTCGACCCAACCAAACTCAAGCAATCAATGAAATGCCATCTCTTTCCAATTTGAAGTAACTATGTAGTCTACAAGGAAAAATCCAGGGTATTAAATGTTTCATCTCTCAACTTGTCAATTTTTGTCGTCTATTCACTCATTTGTTAAAGAAACGCATTAAATTTAAATGGAATGCAAAATGTCAAGAGGCTTTTGATTAACTTAAGAAGTATCTAGCTAATCCTCATGTACTTGTTCCACCTATTCCAAGAAAGCCTTTCTTACTATACCTTTATATAATTGATAACACCTTGGGGGCACTCCTTACTCATCATGATGAACAAAACAAAAAATGAGCTCTTTATTATCTAAGCATAACATTAGTGCATTATGAGCAGAATTATAGCCCAATTGAGAAAACATGGTTTACATTAATCTTTGCTTCCCAGAAGCTTAAACATTAAATGTTGAATAACAAGACATTGTTAATTTATAAATTATATCCCTTGAAGTATTTATTGGCCAAAGTAGCTCTCATAGGTCGAATGGAAAAATGGGTCATTCTGCTTAGTGAATATGATATTGAGTACAAACATCATAAAGCAATAGAAAGACAAGTTCTCGCTAATCAACTATCCAAAGCACCACTACAAGATTTTGTTCCTGTCATAGTACAATTTCCTTATGAGTCTGTCATGACTCTAACTAAAGAGAAATAATGGAATCTCTATTTAGATGGTTTTTTCACATCACATGGTTCATGATCAGGACTATTATTCATCATGCCATAGGGCATTCTTATTCCCAAAGCTTTTTGGATTGGCTTTCCATGCACTAATAATAATTTTTTTGAATATGAAGCATTACTTGCTGGACTATGTCTTGTGATACAATGGGATATTCAACATTTATAAGTATATGGTGATTCATAGCTTATTATTAACTAGGTTATTTATTAATATCAAACAAAGGATGAAAATTTGGTGCCTTACAAAATTATGGTGGATTCTCTCAAAGTCAAGTTTGAAACCATACAGTTTGAGCAGATCCTTAGAACCAAAAATAATCCAACTGATGGTGTGGATACTATTGGTTAAATGATTGCAATTTATTCTTTTGTTCTAGAGTATGAGTTTCTCATCAAGCATCTCCTTGTTATAGCTCACAACTATTCACATTTTGAGATGATATGTGTCATTGTTGGTCCCAATTCCACTTGGTACCATGATATCTTCTCATATCTCCATGATCACATCCTTCCACCTAATCTATCCTAAAACTAAACTACGTCATTTATCCAAAACACTTCTCATTACATTGTAATTAGAAACTCGATATATCACGAAGGATATGATGGAACTCTATTTTTATATTTAAATACTAGAGAATCTGACTTAGTGCTTAGGGAAGTCCATGAAGGGATTTATGGGGCCCATACTAGTGGTACAGTCCTATCTAAGAAGCTCCTCCATATTGGTTAATATTGGCATACCATTGAAGCAGATGCATGTGCATATGTTAATAATTATATACCATGTCAAAAATATGGTGATTTATTTCATGTTCCAACATAGGCACTACAACTAGTCACAAATCCTTGCCCATTTTCAACATGGGGGCTTGATCTCATAGGCAAGATTAACCCTATTTATTTAGATGGTCATAAACATATTCTTACTACTACAAAGTATTTTACTAAATGGGTAGAGGCAATCCCTCTCAACTATATAATAGGTAATAAGATTTCAAAGTTCATTCTGAATCACATCATTTTCCATTACGACATCCCTTCCACCATTATTTTTGATAACGATACATCCTTTAAAAATAAAAATGTCATCACCTTTTATTTCTAATTCCACATTAAACATAAGTTTTCCACCCCTTATTACCATCAAGGTAATGGCCAGGCAAAATCTTCAAACAAGATGTTGATCAAAATCCTTAAAAATATTATTGAAACATTTGGCCATGATTGACACATGAAAATATTCCCAACCTTATGGGCGTATCATACTAATATTCATACTCCTACTGGTGCAACTCCCTATTCTTTGTCTATGGCTTTGAAGCCATCTTGCCTATTAAGATCGAGCTACCATCACTACACATTTCACTATAATGTGTCCTTAATGAATAAGACTACCAAATGGCTAGATTAATAAGTTGGAGCTTCTAAATAAAAAAAGGCTAGCCGACCTCAATCACCTCAACTCTTATCAAAATTAGCTATGACAAGGCTATAACAAGATAATTATCTCCCAAGATTTTGAGCTTGGTTATCTTGTGCTCAAGGAGAATTAAAAGAATACTAATGTTGAACAAGAAAATAAAGGTAAGTTTGAACCAAATTGGCTAGGCCCCTTTGTTATTACTGCTATCTCTAGTTCTAGTGCATACAAATTGGTTAAAAAATAAGGTGATGAACTAGATAAGTCAATTAATATTATGCATCTTAAGTGCTTTCATGCTTGAAGTTTCCACACTATGGTCTATCAATGTTCTTGCTTAGGGGCATCTTTGTTTCATTTTGTCTTTTCCTATTCTTTTTAGCCTTAGATTGGGGGAATACTTTCAATGTTATTCCCTTCCCTATCCTATTACCATCCTAGTCTAATTATGATTCTACAGGTACCACTAGTCAATCAGAGTAACATTCAGTAAGAGCAAAACAATAGTGAAGAACATTCTTGTGTTAGAATCTCTTGATAGAATAAGTGGCTTATATGACTTTTATTATTTAATTAAGTTCTTATCAATTACTAAGCATGTTCCCTCATTCATTCACTCCTATTTCATCCTGATTCATTGTTGTCAAAAAGGAAGTTGTATCCTATTCCAAATTATTGTTGAATGATCCTCCCTAATTTACTGGTGTCTGAGCAACCATCTTCCTATTCCCTATTCACTATCAAGTTCACATGCTGAAAAGATTCCTTTCTTTTGATAGGTGTTTTCAAAATTCTCTCTTCTTATTCTTGTACATTCTCTAGTCAAAATACTCTTGTGTATATCCTATTCCAAAAATCCCTCAAAAATTCAAATATTCCAAAAATCCCTAAAAATATCAGATATCCCAAAACCTTAAAAATTTCAAATATCTTATTCCAAATATTCCTAAAAAACTAAAATATCCCAAAAATCCTAAAAAATTCAAATCTTCCCTTATGTCAAAAACCCTAAAAACTTATGTGACTCAGTATCCTATAATTTTTCTAGTTTGTACCCATCTCTGATGTCACATAATTGATTAGTTGCTATATTGTTTTTATTTAGGTAACACATACTGAAGTACCTCAATGGTGATTTTTATCTCCTTGCGAGCATTTTTATTTCAAGCTCTTTCCATTTTATAAGTTCATAATTCATGATCTTACTATTTTGAAAGTTCATATTTTACACTCTCACTATTTTACGAGCTCAACCATTCTATCTCAAATTGTTCATATTCTTGTCCCTGATCGTACTTGTCATTTTTTGAACTCGATTTCTAGTCAAACTATAATGGCTTGAGTTCCAATTGGACTATATAGGTAGTGCTCAAATTTTTGAGGTCATCTCGACCATCCCTTGTTCCATGCTCTCAACATTTTGTGAACATATCTCTTGCCATTTTGGCAAGCCTATTCCTTATATGATCTTATTATTTTTTGAGTCCTTATTATCCTATAATCGATATTCTTAACTTGTCATCAAATTTATTTAATCCCAACATCTTGGGAGAACTAAATTGGTCTTAAAGTCCATGTTGGATCTGGTGTCCATGGGACTATGTAGGTAGTCTCCACTTGCTTGGGTACTTTGGAGTCAACTCAACCATCCCTTCATTTTTTTCTATTCCCCCTTGGTCATGATAAACTAATGCCTTATTTTCACACACACTAACTTTTGAATTGAATATTTACTTGCTTTTGCTTGTGTGTTTGTGTATTGATTATTTATTTGCTTCTCAGTATATTGTTTGTTACTCGAGTGCCTTAATTTAGTACATTATGTTTTCCACTTAAATCTTGATTATTTGTATCATGATTTTGAGTTATGAATAATAGTATCTAAATTAGAATTGATTGAATTGCATTATGTTGTAGATTTAAATTTTGATTTTCCATATCTTGTTTTAGTTGTGTACATTTGCATTTTGAATTCATATTGTTACACATTTTGAAAAACAAATGTTATTATGATCCTTATTAGATTATGATGCATACTATCCTATGTAATATAAAAAATCAAGTTTAAAAATGGTTACCATGTTAATGAATTCAATCATATACATCTTTATCTATTTGATCAATCTATTCATAATGATCTGTTCAATATATTCCTAGTCACCCTCATCAATCTGTTCCTATTTTTAGATACATTTTCATACTTGTTCCTAATATTAGATGTATTTTCATATATCTTCCTACTCTTACATATATTTTCATACATGTTCCTAATCTTAGATGCATTTTCATACCGGTTCCTAATATTAGATGCATTTTCATACCCATTCCTAATCTTAGATGCATTTTCATACCTATTCCTAATCTTAGATGCAACCCGCTATTCTTTCATCATTTTGAGGGTTCACTTGGACAAATATTTTTATAATTCTCCCCTCGAGGGGGCATCCAGGGCTTACCAAGCATCTCTTTGGGGCATATTTTGAACCCATTTGTTAGTAATTTTAGCAAATTTTATTAAAACTAACATATGCCAATTTTATTCTATGATCCTTTTTACAAATTTTTATTATTTGAAAATCCATTGCTTCATCTACATCTCACAATGCCTTCTCAAATAGGAGAAAATGTAGACACTCCAGTTTTATCACTTCCATGTCAAATTACAAAATATAATGAATTATCGTATTTTCACTCAATCTGGTCCAAAATCATATATTCATATAATATATGTGTTTGAATTCATCTCGGGGCACCTCTAGGTGAGCTAATTCATTGTATTATATCTATTCAATCATCATTTTATTGTCAAATTCTCTATTCAATTATCAACTTTAGTGAAATTCTCTATTCAATTACCCTATTTTGGTCAATTCAATAAATCCCTCTTCTCTGATCAATTAATTCCATTAATTTCCCTTCTTAAAATCATTATTTTAATTATAAATCTGTTTCAAATAGAATTATAATTATCTTGAAATTAATTAATTCCTCTTTTTCCCTCCAAGTGGGCATTTTAACGCAAATAAAGGATCTTAAGATCTCGTGGAATATTCTCCATCCTTAATCTTGGAGACAAGATGAAAGACCCATAATGAATCTTGTGAGATATTTTAGGGAGTATTTTCAATCCATCATCTTGGAAACAAGATGAATGGATCACATTGGTTATCCATATGCTTTTTTGGGAATGATTCTCTACCCTTCATCTTGGAACAAGATGAAGGGCCCACAATGACTCTCACAAAGATATTGTGAGGAGAATCCTCCACCCTTCATCTTGGAAACAAGATGAAGGACTTATATTAAATCATATTTGATATTTTCAAAGACCATCCTCCACCCTTCATCTTGATTGAGATGAAGTGCACACATTAGTGATCCATGTGCACATTTGAGGACTCATTTGCAACAATTCATTTTGATTTCAAGATTAAGAGTCTTCACAGATCCAAATTTGTTATAAATAGACCCATTTGCATTGAAATTCATCATGTTCAAGAGTTATAGTAAAGCTCAAGCATTTTATTGAGCTAACTTATTCATCAACCTTCTTCTTGTGATAAATTTAACATGGTCTATAGCTTCAATGGAGATGTTTTCACACAAATGGCATTGATAAATACCATTTAAAGCTACATCCAAGCTAAATAACAACAAATATGAGTTCTAATGAAGGTTTGCATTATGTTTTTTTGAATCTTTAACATTGTTGTCTTATTCTTTGTTTGATCATGAGGTCTTAGGTGGAAGTTATCAAGTTTTTTGATTGCTTTGATTTTTATTTACAACTTAGTGAAAATGTTGATGATTTTTATTATGGTACACATGAATATAATATGGTATTAAGGTGAAGGTGATGGGATAGGGTCCATGTGAGCAAAGCAGTGAATTACCGCCCTCATGGGTTAGGTGTAAAACCTTAAGTAACTTCTTTTTTTAATTATTAAGAGTGTTGTTGATGGAATAAGGTTCAATTTTAAACATGGTGGTATATTCTTATATGTTATAAATACTTATTTTTTATCCAAGGTGTAATGCAGATGTTGATGTGGGTAGCGAGGTATGCATAGGTAAAAATTGAATGGAAAGAAAAGATAAATAAATTAAAGTGTAAGGAAATAGATAAAAAATAATTTGAAATGTCCTCTCTATAAATGAGTCAATTTGGTCTTCATAATTTTTTTACAAGAAAGGCACTATGTGTGTTATCATAAATGTTGCATATAACAATGTTAGATTATATATATATATATATATATATATATATATATATATATATATATATATATATAGAGAGAGAGAGAGAGAGAGAGAGAGAGAGAGAGATTTGACATCTA
Organism: Torreya grandis; assembly: GCA_037957365.1. Classification (NCBI taxonomy): domain Eukaryota; kingdom Viridiplantae; phylum Streptophyta; class Pinopsida; order Cupressales; family Taxaceae; genus Torreya; species Torreya grandis. The sequence continues at coordinate 4,528,193 of JARHVA010000128.1, read as the reverse complement.
AGGTCAAATAAGAAACCATTGTCTAATTAAGGATTAGATGTTAAATAATTAATGTAAATGTTGTAGTGTCAATTTTCACCCTTTGGAGGAGTTATTCAAGCTCCCTCCAACTGATCTACACTATGGGAACAACCCTAGGATGTGGGTCACCTATGGTGGGGTTGAACCTCTGGAGAAGGTTGGCTTCCTCTTGATGGATCACCTATACTAATTTTTGCACTGAGAAAAGGGTTAGAAAGGGGGATAGGGATCCTAAGAAAGCTAACAAGGTGATGCACCAAATTAAGTTAGAACTCACACAATCATGAAATATACACTGAAGAAGCATAAAATAGTACTAGCTTACACAATCTCAAAATCTAGTTAATTGCATAAGTATTTCATATAGTAGGTTTAGGAAGCAATGGATGAAAACAAAGAGGAGTTTAAAGACTCACTAAGAGCTTACACCAATGGTAGAGATAACACAAATGAAAACTTTCAATCAACTATAAACAACCTAAAATAAGCACGAAAGAAGGACAATGGTCATGAGAGATTCTCCTTCACAATGCCATCATGTACAGGCTTACTAAACTCATTTCAAAAGTAAGATATAGGTAAAGAAAATATTTATTGCTTCAAGAGGTCTTTTATACAAGTTTTGATAGGGTCTAACCTTATTAAATGAGAGTCTCTACTCTTACTTAATTGAGAGATAATTCCTATCAAAAGTAAGAGAGCTTATACTTTTAAAAACTGAGAGAGAGTTTGCCAAAGTGTCCCAAAATGGAAGATATAAAAAAAGGGAAGGAGAGAGTGAGCACACTATCCCAGATCATTAATTCTACCACCACATTTTGATCAAATCAAGATTAATACATCATAGACAAAGTAGCCTTTATTTGTCCCAATAGCCTCTAAATCTTCTCATTGGTTGAGCAATATACTAGAGGACAAGAATGTGTCTAAGATGATGAGTCATGATCTTGCTATGAATTAAAATCCTTAGAGACCTTGAAAATCCATTAAATGCTCCAACTGTATCCTCTAATCCCCTAATCTACTCCATTAACTTCTATGCCACCTCCCAATTGGCCTGCTTGTAAGATAAAATCTCCATATCTATAATTTTGGTAGAGCCATCACCATATCTGTGTTTAACAATTGTATGTCAGAGCTATGACTATGTTGAAGGATGAGACACTCATTGTATCTCATTTATGTCTACATCTACTCCACTTGAATATAGGTTTTACTATAGATTGAAAACCAATCTAATTCATTAGTTTTCATATAGCTACTATAAAGCCTATAGGGTGAATAGTCTTATTCTTGATCTCCATTAGGTTTAAAAAGACCCATTCTTTTCATTGAACCTTGTAGGAACCAAGAACCCATTATATGCACAGATATTATTTAAATAAAAATTGAACACAATCATGAAGAAATACTACAACCCTAAAAGATGGGTTATGTATATTCCAAATCTTTGAACCAGAGGTTTATACTGAGTTTTAATGGCATTAGAACTCCATCATTAATCATCTTGATTGTATCATTGTGTCCTTTTAATAGTATTCAACCAAGCTCTAATGGTGACATATCTCTTTGAAGCATTTGATTTTGCTCGACCTAAGTCAAATTTGACCCCTATTGTAGTCTTTGGCTTTCAAATTTTAATATTGATCATCGATTTACTTGTTTGCACATTGTTGGATCTACTTACTCAACTTATGCTCGCACCGTTGATCTTTCTCTATATGAATGAACATGAGCCATAGATATTATGCTCATCTAACGTGGTTGAGACACTTTTCACCCTCTCATTAGTCTTTAGGATCCTCTAACCTTTTGACTTGATGCTCACTGTTAGATCTATTTTGTATGATTGCACGTGCTTTGTTGATCTTCCTGGACCCACTGGCCTTATCAGTTGATGCTCGCCATTAGATCTAGATTCTACCCAAGATCTTACCACTTATCTAATTTACATTCTTGTTGACCTTTTGACTTGATGCTCACCATTAGATCTTTGGGACCCAATGACATTCTCCATTAGATCTTTGGTATGATTGAATGCCAACCATTGATCTTAAATCATTTGAATTTAAACAATTATTTTATGAAGCCCAAACTTAATGTCTACATGAATGTTTGAGTATTTTTGACTCCAAATGGTTAATTGTTGCAACTTTAACTTGATATCCCCATGAACATCTCATTCTACAAGTCTAACTTTGAAGCTTTATATCTTGAGATAACAAGCTCATCAAGACATGAAATTTGTAGAGAATGTTCAAGGCATGAAAAATACCATGTCCATGTGATTTTTTGGTGTGAGAGGATTTTACAAGTGCATTTTTTAAATGCATAATCAAGTTGATATGTCCATTTCTTCATGATGTGCTTGTGATAGTCTAGTTCTTCTAGACTTGTGTAAGAAACTATTATCCTTTTAGAAGGCTCTAATGAACTTTTAAGGCTTTGTGCAACCTGGTTTATGCATATAAATGCTTGAAATACCATGAAAATATATTGGTCTTTACACTTTGTAATCTTGGACCTGTTTCTAAGCCTACTTTCCAAAGATCAACAAATTGTACTTTAAGCTTGCTTAAAGTGTTTTAAAATATTTTTAAGCAATATGAGATCTTCTTCTCTTATTTTAGGTCCCACTCATTCCATCCAAAACTTTGCTCAGTTGACTACTCCATTCCAAGACCTTTATAAATTGGTCCATTTAGGCAAATTTATGTGTGTAGGCCAAAATTGGCCAACATTTATGGTGACATCCTAGGGTTGCATGCCTATTATGCAAGAGACTAGTAGCCTTGAATTGATCCATTAAGCATAGATTCTTAGGGTTCTTCCCAATTGAAATTGTCATGAGATTGATAGAAGGCTAACCCTTTATAAAACTTTCCTTTTGAAGCAAAAAGGGGATAAAAGAGCAAAACAAACAACTGTGCCATAGGCACTTATTGAAAGGGAAACACACAAGTGAAAGGGAAATGTGCACACAATACTTAGAGGAAATCATGAAATCTATTCTAATATGATAAAATATTGTATAACAGATGCAAAATTTTACAATAAAAAGGATTTTTATGAATGTTATTGACTGGGATGGGTAATACCTCTCCATCTAGTTAGACAAGATAAAAAGCATTATGTTTTTTGTATCCATGGATCAAATAAGGACCACTCCACAAGCTATCAAACTTGGTATGGTTTCCTAGCTTGGCCTTATTTGAGTCCCATTTGAGGTTTATGTCCCCTTCCTTAAAGTCCCTTGTTATGGATCTCTTGTCAAAGGCTTTCTTGACTTGAGCTTGATGTGAATCTAATGTCTTCATTATAAGGTTCCTAATTTCTTCAAGCTCCATGAGCTCTATCATCCTCACGTTCATAGGCTCACTCTCCATCAACTCAAGATGATGGGCTAACTCTAATGTAGGAAGTTCAAGATAAATGGGTAACTTGTATTCCATTTCATATACAAGGACCTATGGAGAATTTCCAATGGTAGATTTGAGAGTCACTTTTATCAGCCCATAAGGCTATCCTTATCTTTGTATGCCATGTTCTCTGATTTTCCTTTATAGTTTTCTTGATAATCCTCGACAAGTTCTCATTTGTGGACTCTACCAATCCATTGCCTTAGGGGTAGTAATTGGAGGATGTGTTGAGGTATATGTCCAACTTAAGTTCCCATTTACTTGTCTTCATGCCCACAAATACTAAGGCATTATCTAAAACTATAGTAGCTAAGACACCAAACCTAGTCACTATGCTATCATAGAAGTCCAATATTGTTGTTTCATTGGCTTCTTTCAAGGAAATTGCTTTCACCCACCTAGTGAATTAATCAATTATAGTAATCACCAATTTATGCCCTACACTTGAAGGTGGATTTATCATTCATATGAAGTCCAATCCCCATTACATGAAGGGTTGCTCCACCTGAATTGGGTTGAGTGGAAAAGTTGTTAATCTTTGATTTCCTACAAATAGAGCACACTTTTGGCATTTTATGACCCATGCATGGGCATCTTTGAAAAGGCTAGGTGAATAATAACCATCTCTCATTACCTTTGTTGATGTTGTTCTTGGATCAAAATGGCTTCCTGCAAGTCCATCATGAAACTACTCCAAAAGCTTTATGACTTGATCACCATCTATACACCTAAGAAGTACCCCATTAAGGTATTTTATGAAAACAACACCATCAACTAATGCATAAGGTATGGATTGAAGTCTAAAATACCTTTTTTTTTATTTGTCCAAACCTTGAGGGTATTCTCCTATCATCAAGAAATGCATCATGTCCTGGAGCCAACCGTCGTGAGGTGGAGGTGCATCTGTTTGTGAGGTGTATTGTGTCACCAAAATAATCTCTTTATCTTCTTAAATATCATCCACCATATGCTCACACAAGCCTTTGCCTCTTATCAGCTTGATGACTTTCATTTCTAAATCATACTCCATGACCTTGGTAATCCATCCTGCTCTTTTCTCATTCAAATCCTTATTAAGGAGGAAGTCCCTAATTCCAGGATGAGACACCATGAGATGGATCTTGTTGTTGGAAATCATTGGTCTAAAATTTTTGAGGCTTCTTAAAGCTTCAAGAATCCACCTTTTAATAAAAGTGTTTCTCACCTCATATCCTTCTAGACCTTGACTAAAAAAGGTAATTGGCTGCTCAATTGCTTCACCATTCTTCTACATCAACATAGTTGATATGTTGTCAATATTGGAAAAGGTGAATAATATGAAATCCTTTGAGAAATTAGGATTCATGAACGAGGGTGCTTGGGCAATGGCTTTCTTGATGGCCTCATATGTTATTTTTCCTTCATTTGACCAAGTAAACACTTAGCTCTTCTTCAACATGGTGGTGATGGGTTTGACCAAGTGTGAAAAACTAGGTATAAACCTTCTCACAAATTTTATTTTCCCAAAGAAGCTCTGGATTCCTTTCTTGTGCTTAGGTAAGGAGAGTGCGAAGATAACACTTATTCTATCAAGGTCAATAAATAACCCTTTTTTTGAGATAATATGACCCAAAATTTTGCCTTCATGAATGGAAAACACACATTTCTTGGGATTTAGAGAGATCCCATACTCTTTGCATCTTTCAAAGATCAACCTTATATGATCTAAGTGTTCACCAACTTTCTTAGAGAAAAATGTGATGTCATCCAAGTAGACTAGCACCATTTGATTTAACAACCCTTAAAAATCCATGTCCATGGCTCTTTGGAAAGTTGTCCCTATATTTGAAAATCTAAAAGGCATCTTTTGGTAAGCATATGTGCCCCACTTTGTGGTGAAGGTAGTTTTATACTGATCTTCTTCTCTCACCAGTACTTAGTTGTAACTTGAATACCCATCCAAAATGGAAAAGCATTCTGAATCAGTAACTATTTGAAGAAGTTGATCCATGTATGGAAAAGGATAATGATCCTTCAAAGAGACCCTATTTAGATCCTTGAAGTCAACACATAATCTGATCTCCCCACTCTTCTTCCTCATAGGTACTGAATTAGATACCTCTGAGGAGTGCTTAATGGGAAAGATGATCTTGGATTTAATTAACTTGGTCAATTCTTTCCTCATAAGCTCTTCAATTTTCGGGTTTATAGGCCTCTAATTTTTCTTAATAGGCTTGGTATTAACCTCTACTTCTATAGTGTGTTGGGATAACTTGGGATCAAATCCTCTTAGGTCACTATATTCCTAAGCAAAGATGTCTGCATATTCTCTACAAAGCTAAATGCAACTATGCTTCTCAACTTTGGTGCTTAACTTCCCAAGCTTGAAGAGCTTATCCTTGAAGATAAGGACTTTTTCATAGTTCTCTTCATTGGTTGACATGACTGCTTTGTCTTTTCTCATATGGTCTCCCTCATGGAAAATACCTTCAAGGGTGACCAACCCTTTAAGAAGCTTGTTGGATCTCAATTGAACTATCTACTCTTCATATTGATATTGAAAATTTTCTTGGTTCATTGAAGAGAATTCTACTTCCTATTGCAAGAAATAGGTAATTTGATTGTGATTCTCAAAGACCTACCAATAAGCTTCATTGTCTGGCACTGATGGTCTTACTACCAATTTGACATGTGGCTACACCTTGGTCCTTTTCAACTCATTTGGGATATTAAATTGAGCTCCCACAATTTCCAATGTATCAATATGTCTATTTTGGCTTCTTGGTATTGATTGGATGTTAAAGGCCTCAAAATCCTCAATTAGGTCCCACACTCTATGTTTGTAAGACTTCATCAATGGATTCTAGGTTATATTCTAGCCTCTTACATGGTACACTATCAGCTCATTGTCCCCATAAACTTTAAATTGCTTGATCCCTCTCTTACTAGCCCATTGAAAGCCATGGACATGACCTTCATATTCTAATGCATTGCAAGATAAACTGAATTGGAACCTATAGTAAAATAAATATTTATCATTTGAGGGGGATACTAGCATTACACCTGGACCCACTCCATGCTTGCTCCTTGAACCATCAAAGAACAATTTCCATAAGCCACTAGGATCTTCTTGAGGTCCAATGAGAGATGGCATGGACTGATTCTCTTCATGTAAGTAGTAGACACTCATGTCCCTCTCTATAACTCCTTCCAATGGATCATTTGACTAATGTTCATTTCATAGTTCATCCGAGAACATGTCTGGTATCTCCTCAGGGTGAGTGTTTAATTCTTGGCCAACCATATGTTCATCCTCTTTAAGGATGATGTAATTGAGGTTTATGCTATCTAACCCATAAGGTTCTATGTGGAATTATGTAATAGACTCAACCTTAATAGATACATTGGTTCCATATCTTGTCTTGAATGCCATGTATGACCAATCTACTGCAAGATAACCTCCAATCTTTACAGTGAATTTTATAGATAAGCATAGTGCAAAATGAGGAGGTACATCAAGGATCAATACATATTGAACCACTAAGACACTAGGACAAGCATATAAGGTCAATTTAAGGGCCTTGATGATACCAGATGGCTTGGTGGAAGATCTATCTAGCTAAAACACTCCTTTGGATTAGGGCTCGTACTTTAGACCAAGCTAGTTTGTGATAGACTTCAACATTGCTTAGGTGTTATCCCCACTATCTACCAAGAAATTATGTACTAAAGAGTCACCAATGATTACTAAAATGTAGAAAGGAGGAGTTTTGACCACCTTACCTGGTTGCCCTTCACTAGGTCTTTTGGCTGTATTGGTGAGAACCACATTCTCTTTGATTGGTGGTTTCTCATAAACATTAATTTTTCACAACCCTTCTTGGAGAATGTCTACCTAACTAGGCATGGAGAGCATATCCCACATTTGTATACTCACATTTGACCTTTTCATTTGCTCCACAATGTTGATGGGTGAACCACCAACCTTTGGTTGTGCTTTGGAGCCATAATTACACCTTGAGTTTGTGAGTTTTGGAGAACAAAGACATTCCCCTAAATTTGATTCCTTGCAGCTATTGGAATATTTAGAATAATAGCAGGTTAGTTTGGCTTTGATATTGAAGGAGTAATGGTAGGAGGTTCCTTGAATGCTCCCTGGTTACCATCCATGTTCATTATTTTGAACCTTGTATTTGATACCACTAGAGTGTATACCTAGCTATAAGTAGCCTACTGATTGAGTGCATAACTCTCTTCTTGATCATAATTAGCCATCATAGCACCCAACTAGATTGGTCCTTGATCAAGCCCTTGACTTTGTTGAGGATCTTCTGGTTTTGTCATCATGGGTACCTTTGTGTTTTGAGCTATAAGAGCTTGGTTATTTCCATAATTTGTAGCATGTTGCCATTGATCGTTGAAAGCTTGAGTCAAATCAATGTTTAGAAAAATGGACTGCCAAAAATATTGATTCCAAGGCATGGTACCCTCAGCTTCTTGAGCAACATTATTTTGAACAAGGACCAAGGTGTTGGAAGTGCTTGTAACAGTTGGATTATAGTTGCTCTGTCTATTATAGCTAGGATACTCTTGTCCTTGGTTTTGACCTTGGAAGTTTCCTTTGTAGGTTGGCCTATTTTCTTGATAAGCTTGTTGTTGAGGTTGATCTGAGGCTTGGTAAGGCCTATTGAAAGCTTTCTACCTTTTAACATTCACTAGCTCATTTCTCAAGGATTGAAACATGCTCTTAAGCTCTTGAAAGTTCTTATGTTCTTAGGAATCACTAGATCCACTAGTGGAAGCCTTTTCTTGCTTTGGTGAGGGTATAATAGAAATTGTAAGCATGGGAGGAATGACATCAAAGGGAGGAATAGAAATAGGGGATGGTCTGATCTCAATAAACAAAGGCATGGGTGGTCTAGGTGTAAGCTTGCTCACTTGCACCAGATAATTTTTTGCTTTGATTACCACCTCATATGCATTTAGAAATGTGTTTCTTCCCATGGACTGGATCATTATTGCAATGTCACTATTTAGGGCTTTCAAATAGTATAAGAAGACAAAGTTAGGAGTAGGCCTAATAGAGAATGAGATTTTGTCCTAAGTTCTTTCGAACCTTGTGTTGAAGTCTTGCATAACTTCATGAGGGGATTTTTTTATTGTGGTCAAGTGCTCTACAAGTGACAAATGGCCACTTTTATCCTCAAATCTCTTTCAAAAATCATCTCCTAACTGATCCCATGTTTTAATAGAATTAGAAGCAAGGCTTCTATACTAGTCTAGGGATTTACCTTTGAAAGATATGGCTAATAACCTAAGTGCCAGCTTTTCCTTATTGATATCATGAATGTTGCAGAAGTTGGCTATATACATGAGGTGTTCAGAAGGGGTTGTAGCTTGGTCTCCAATAAAATAAGGGACACTTTTGAGAGCTGCTACTGGAATAGGATCATATTAAGGGAGTTTGAGAGGACTTTGGCCATTGAAAGCCATAAAGGGGAAAACTCTAGGGACTACCATGGCTATGAAAGGGTTTAACAAAGATCTTCTTGTAGGGGTAGGCCTTAGAATTGACTTAGGAACAAATTTACCTTTATATGGGTGTATATTAACAAATCTTAATATTTTTATGAGTTTAAAGGCAATTTAATTTATGAATTCAAAGGGAATACCTCTATAAGCTAACCTTATAGTCACCTTTGTCATGAGATGTAGTCACTGCTATGCTATTAGAATGTTGGATCTTCTTTGGGAGTTACTAGATGTTGTTTGGAAACTATAACTGCTACAAATTGGACAAATCAACATCAAACTTTGATCAACCTTATTTGATCTGTGAGTCTCATTGGGCGTGCCATAAAATATTATACCATGAATTTACATCCTTGGGGGGAGTTCTTTAGGCTCCCTCCAACTAAGCTACACTATGGGAATAACCCTAGGCTATGAGTCACCTATGGTGGGGTTGAACCTCCAGAGAAGGGTGACTTCCTCATGATGGATCGCTTATACTAATGTTTGCACTGAGAAAAGGGTTAGAAAGGGGGATAGGGATCCTAGGAAATGTAACAGGGTGATACACTAAATTAAGTGAGAACTTACACAAGCATGAAATATACACTGAAGAAGCATACAACAATCCTATCTTACACAATCTCAAAATCTAGCTAATTGCATAAGTATTTCATACACTAGGTTCAAGAAGTAATGGATGAAAACAAAGAGGATTTCTAAGACTCACTAAGAGCTTACACCAATGGCATAGAGAATACAATTGCAGACCTGCAATCAACTATAAAACACCCTAAAATAGTCAAGAAAGAAGGACAATGGTTGTGGAAGATTCTTCCTCACAATGCCATCATGCACATGCTTACTAAACTCATTTCAAAAGCAAGAGATAGGTAAAGAAAATATTTATTGCTTCAAGAGGTCTTTCATATAAGTTTTGACAGGGTCTAGCCTTCTCAAATGACAGTCTCTGCTCTTATAGAATTGAGAGAGAATTCATATCAAAGTAAGAAAAATTTTACTTTTAAAAATTGAGAGAGAGCTTGCCAACGTGTCCCAAAATGGAAGATATAAAAAAAGGGAAGGAGAGAGTGAGCATGCTATCCCAAATCATTAATTGAGATACAACTACCTTTTGATCAAATTAGGATTAATAAATCATAGACAAAGTAGCCTTTATTTGTCCCAATAGCTTCTGAATCTTCTCATTGGTTGAGAAATATACTAGAGGATAAGAATGTGTCTAAGATGATGAGTCATGGTCTTGTTATGAAGTAAAATCCTTAAAGACCTTGAAAATACATTAAATTCTCCAACTACTTCCTCTAATCCCCCAATGTGCTTTATGAACTTCTACGCCACCTCCCACTTGGCCTACTTGTCGAGATAAATATCCATATTTATAATTATGATAGAGCCATCACCATGTCTATGTATAGAAGCTATCTATTGGAGCTATGACTGTGTCAAATGATAAGACACTCCCCATATTTCATTTATGTCTGCATCTGTTCCACTTGAATATAGGTCTTACTATAGATTGAAAACCAATCTAATTCATTGATTTTCATATAGCTACTATATATTGATAAAAATCCTATAGGGTGCATAGCCTCATTCTTGATCTCCATTAGGTCTAAAAAGACCCATTCTTTCCATCAAACCTTGCAATGACTGAGAACCCATTGTATGCATAGATCTTCTTTAAATAAAAAGTGAACATAGTCGTGAAGCAATACTATAACCCCAAAAGATGGGCTCTGCATGTTCCAAATCATCAAACCAGAGGTTTATACTGAGCTTCAATGGTGTTATAACTCCATTGTTGATCATCCTGACTATATCACTATGTCCTTTTAATGGTATTCAACTGAGCTCTAATGGTGACATAGTTCTTTGAAGAATTTACTTTTGCTCGACCTGAGTCAAATTTAACCCCTATTATAGTCCTTGGCTTTCAATTTTTAATATTGGTCATCAATCTACTTATTTATGCACTATTAGATCTGCTTTCTCAGCTTACGCTCGTACTGTTGATCTTTATCTATATGAATGAATGTGAACCATATATCTTCTACTCATCTAACATGTTTGAGACACTTTTCACCCTCTTATTAGTCTTCAGGATCCTTTGACATTTTAACTTGATGCTCATTATTAGATCTATTTTATATGATTGGACACGCTTCATTAATCTTCCTAGACCCACTGGCCTCATTAATCGATGCTTGTTATTGGATCTAGATTCTGCTCTTGAGATCTTACCACTTTTTTGCTTTACGTTCATGCTGACCTTTTAACTTAATGCTCATCATTAGATCTTGAGTGCATGATTAAACATGCTCTGTTAGATATTTGAGACCCATTGACACTATCAATCAATGCTCACTATTGGATCTTTGGTACGACTGAATGCCAACAGTTGATCTTGGATCATTTGAATTCAAATGATTATTTTATGAATCCTAAACTTGACATTTTCATGAATGTCTGAGGATTTTTAAATCCAAACGGTTAATTGTTGCAGATTTAACTTGACTTCCTGCGAATATCTCATTCTACAAGTCTAAGTTTGAAGCTTTATATCTTGAGATAACAAGCTCATCAATACATGATATTTGCAAAGAATGTTCAAGGCATGAAAAACACCATGTCCATGTGATCTTTTGGCTTGAGAGGCTTTCCCAAGTGCATTTTTTAAATGCACAATTAAGTTGATCTATCCATTTCTTCATGACATGCTTGTGACAGTCTGGTTCTTCTAGACTCGTGTAAGAAACTATTATCCCTTTAGAAGGATCCAATGAAATTCTAAGGCTTTGTGCAAACTAGTTCATGCCTCTAAATCTTGAAACACCATGAAAACCTGCTGGTCTTTACACTTTGCAATCTTGGACCTATTTCCAAGCCTACTTTCCAAAGATCAACAAATCACACTTTAAGCTTGCTTAAAGTGTTTCAAAAGCTTTTTAAGTAATATGATATCTTCTTCTTTTATTTTACATCCCACTCATTCTATCTAGAACTCTGCTTAGTTGACCACTCCTTAAGACCTTTAGAAATTGGTCCATTTAGGCAAATTTTTATATGTAGGCTAAAATTAGCCAACAATAAAAATTTGGAATTTCTTCCAATTATAAAATTTTCTAGAGAGCATTCGATAAATTATCAGTCCAAAGGTCTACACATTAATTACAAGCCAAAAAAACTCATGATGCGTTGATATACCCTATTTTCAAGGTAAAACCTAGAACACAACATATCTTAAAAATATTTTGTAATAATCTACCACTTAAGAATATCAATATGCCAATTCAAAATTTAAAAATGTATTAGAATGCACAATGAAATTCAATATTAACCCAAAAATAAGGACTAAATAATGATGGCCATAGGAAAATGATAGCAAAAAATAATAGGCTAAATGGTGTGGGTGTGGCATGTGGAGAGATAATGATGGAGATATTATCAGTTCCCCTATTATGCAATAAATAAATAGGCTTAATGATGCTACTTATGGGCACTAAATAATAAGTTCAAAGATTCCATAAGCACGCCATTAAAATAATGCACATCTTGAAAATAAAATATAGAAAATATATAGGAAAATACTTCATATAGAAAATAATTTCCATTTATAAACAAAGCTCCACTTTAAAACATTGATTTCAAGTTTTGAGTCACAAATAAAGAGACTAAGGGAATGTGTATATGTGAGTATGCACGTGCACCTAAGTATAGTTTGGTAAAAAAGTTAACAACTTATATGTTGTAAGTGAAATGCAACATTTGTGAAAATTCGAGGATACTAACTAAACCAACAAAGGTTTAAACACTAACATGAGGCATTAAAGTTAAGAACAAGTAGCCCTGGATGAGCTATTTAAAAAACCTCTTAATCTAAAGATGTTTAGGCTTTAGCATCAGCCTCAAAAATTACTACCACCTTAAAGGGAGTAACAAAATCCCACACAAAAGAGAAGGGGTCCTTCATATTTCAGTACACTTGACTCAACAATTGATTTTAAATTCCTTAAGTTACATATGCACCCACATTCACTACTTTCTGGAATGCATGCTCCATGAAAACCATTTCAAAGCACAAGTTCACAATCCCACCCTTCAAGCTCAACAATGATTCCACCTACCACATAAAAATAATATAAAATATCAACACTCTAAAATATTTAATAAAATGAAATGATAACAATACATAATTTTTCAACTCAGATATATAATTTAATGCATGTACGATGGAGTGTAACAAATTTGGTAATTAGCAAAATATGGCGACACTAAAAAATTAAGCTTCTTAAACTAAAATAATAATAAGTAAAATCTACTTTCTCAAAAATATCTCAATAACATGTCAAATCAGCTAGGGTTAGTTTTACCTTAAAATATGCATTATAGCAAAGACATATCTAAAAGTGCATAAAAGTGAAAATTCTAACCAGCATTATGAATGAACGAACAACACGATCTTTGTTCCTTCTTTGTAGGCATCGAGCTTACTAGTGAATCTCTAGTAGGCATGAATTTCCAATCAATCACCTTGATTAATTAACCTAAGTCTTCTTCTAATAGAAAATTCCATGGATTTGGAATTATCTATTTTCCATAAAGTAAAATTGCATTATTGCCTCACATTGATGATGTCATAGAGGCAAGCCAATGGAATATAGTGGAGTGTGGGAAAGGTGGCTTATGACATGGCCACTTACACACTCTCTGACACCTATTACAGACCTCTAGCACACTCCAAAAAGACCAGTCATTACACTTTTCTTCCAAGACTTCCTTCCACACTCCAAAAAGGTCTTAAATGAAGTCTCTTATACACTCCATGTGTGCAATCATGAATTTGAGCATTCATTTTCCTCCATTGATCTTGATCTTAGATCAATTGATCACATTTAAACCAAAAGTACATAAATTAAGGCCTTCACCTCCATTGTAGACAAGCTCTCTTGAACTATACTTACCATAACAAAATCATACTAGAACTTCAATCATTCTTATACCCATTTCCAAGCCAAGCCAAGAGTAGACAAGGAGAAATCTACCCATGCATGGAGTTGACATTGCCTTAGACCTCTAGCTCTACGAGCTGTGCACAAGCCTCTTCATATCAATAAATTAGGAAGTATCCAAGGAAGGTATAATGGGGTTTGTTTGATTTTTACTTGATTCACTCTTATGTTTGACCTTAATCACCTTAGGGATTAGGCTTAGAGTGTTATGTTCATCAAGTTATTTTTGGTTTTATTCACTAATGATTGACTAAACCTCCTTGGATTCATGATTTATAACTAGTAGGCAACCAAATGCATTTTGAGATAAATTCAAGGCAATTTACACTTTGGTATTCACTACATATGAGGGGTTTCTTCCCAAACTGTAGGCTTCACTAACTGAGATTGGGTCGGTGATGTCGTTAATTAGAAATCCACTTTTGGATTTGTCTATCATCTTGGTTTAGGTCCAGTTGCTTGGTCTTGCAAGAAGCAATTGGTTGTTGTATTATCATCCATAGAGGTAGAGTATCGACATGTTGTTATAGCTATCCAGGAGGTTCTATGGCTTCATTAGTTGTTGATAGAATTCAAATTTACATAGATGCAACCCACTACTCTTTGGTGTGATAACCAAAGTACCATTCATATTTCACACAACCTAGTGGAGCATCAATGTACCAAACACATTGAGATCAACATGCACTTCAACCGGTAACTCATTCAGCATGGTGTCCTTAGCTTGGATTATGTGTCTACATAGGATCAGGATGCTAACATCTTCACTAAGTTGTTAACAACGCCTCATTATCTACAATTGTGATTGATGCTTCGGGTGAAGGAAGTTGTCCATGGGGGGGATTCATCATGAGTCCTTCCTTCCTTCATAGTTCATATTTGTATCTCTTTATCAGGGAGAAGTTTTGTCTTATGAGTTTTCTCCATTTTCTCTGCTTTGTGAGAGATGGTGTTTGTACATGGGCACCTTATTAGGCCTAGTTATTGGGACCCATTTTTCTGAGCTTTTTGAACCTCTCCAAATCACTCTTCAGTGATCCAATATTTTTAGGTCAACTATGTCTTACCTTTGGGTGTGTATTTTCACTGTCAAACCCTAATGACTATCACCAAATCTGTCAATATTTAAATATACCTCTAAAACTTGTATATTTTTCTCTTTTTCTAATTTTGAAAGTAATTAATTAAATTATTTTATTTTATCAATATATTTAGCTTAGTTAAATGTTCACGAGTATTCGTATTACAAAATTAGTGTAAATATAGGGGATTTCAATCTAATTAAAGAGTTGATTATGATAGTTTTTGATCATTTTACTATTAATTAATATGTTCCTTTTACCACTTCTAATTAGGTGCATAAGATATGTCTACCTCAAATTAAGTATTATAAAATGGAAAAAATATAAAAACGTATTACTTAATTAAACATACAATTATATATAGAAGGTATAGAACCTTGTCGTTCAGTGAGCAAAGGTTTTCGAGTCACTTTTAAACTTGTTATTGCAATTTTAACTATAGACATTGATACGTGAATATTTAAACTTGTTTTTCAATTAAATTTGGGTTCGAAATTGAACAATGTAGTGCTAAATAAATGGTCCTAGTTATTGTCATGACTATCCCAATGCCCTGATCAGCCTTGCAACGCGAGTATTTTCATCACTTTTTTTTCCAATTTTTTCTGCCCTTTCTAATTCATATGCTTCGTCTTCTGACTCTTCAAAATGGTCAAATCCTACGTTAAAACCCTGAATAATAAATACATCGAATAAAATAAGTACTCACCCTTTTAATTTTTCAAACCCAAAGAAAATGCTACTAAAACAAGAGCTACATTGTAACCATAGCACCTCTTGTGCATGGTTGGATGTCAAAAGTTGGAGTAGTTACAGTAGATGCTGAAGAAACCTTTTTCATGACTTTTATAACCTATTTTATTAAATCTTATATTGTTTACAAAGAGAGCAAAGGTCTATGTTAGTAGCTACAGTTGGTTTGACAGAGCATAAAAAGAAGGCTTTTTACTTATTACAAAAATAGGCTGTACTGAAGACGACCTTAGTAGTGGTGGATGCCTCACTAAATCTATCACGTATACAGACGATTCGCCAGTTGCAGAACACGTTCAACCAAAGAGTTATTGAGCAGTTGTTGAAGACTAAATAACACTAAAATGTTGTTTTAGGTGAAAGAGTCATACAAGGGTAACACCTTTATCATGCAGTTACTTCGTGATCGGTTGATTGTTAGAAGCGTTTCCTTATTTCACAGTGTTTTTGTGTCAGATTCATGCGATCATTTCACACATTTTAAAAATTGGAGCGAAAATCTGATAAATATGTTTAGGGGAATCAAGAAGGGTTGTTAAATCTTTATGGCTTTGGAATCAGAAGGATTTTGCTCTTTTGGTCTCTGCAATCATACACAGGAGGATAAATTTATTTAAAGCAATGATGACCTCATAGATTTTAGTATTGATAACTTGCAAGGGGAAATACTGACCATCTTGAGATCGCACTACATTGAACCAGGTATTGGCATGAATATAATGTTAAAATCCTAGTTTTGTTAACTCCTAAAGTGTTGAGAGCAGGTTGCTTGAAACGGTGCAATTTATATGTCTGCATTTTTAAATAAAGCCTGGAACCAAAAAAAATGTCCACTTGTTTTTAAAAAACGAAGTGTGGGTATTTAATTAAACAAAAAACGTTGGCAAAATTGTTTGTGTGCTTCAAAGAAGGCAATTGCGTATACAAAACATTGACATAGGTGAGTCAATTGTTCATTTGCAAATTGCTTAAAAGAGAAGTGTGCCTGTCACAGATTATAAGTAGATTAGTTCTTATAATTTTAATTGCCTTTCTATACTACTGTAGATTCCCTGCACCCTTTAGTAAATAGAAACATTAAAAAACTGTTTGGTGAAGCTCAAAAGAAAGAGGAGAGCAATAGCCATTGACATCCCTCTCTAAAATGTTGTGAAGTAAGTTGTTTGAATGTTTTTTTTTTTTTTTTGGTTATATTATTGTGTGTATTTCAACGAATTTTGGAGTTTTCCATCTTTTAAATGTTTATTGACAATACATAAATCTTTTGTTCCATATGTATCCATTGTGTGCATTTAGTTTAATAAACAAATGAGAGCATACGCAATTTCACCTAACATCATTCAAATTTATCTCTAAAAGGTGTTTAAATTTTTTTTGTAGCAATCGAACAACAGTAATAATTCAACCATGTGAAGAAGTGGTTGCAAATAGGGGATCCCTAAGTCGGTGCTTAGAAAGTCACTGGGGGTTACAAAAATACACTATAAATAGGAAAGCCGATAGAGCAACTATTTGTCCCAGTTGGCATCGCTGCCCCTAATGTCTACAGTGGAACCATAGGTATTTTAGAAAATAAAGCCAACATAAATCTTTTTATTGGACAATGGACAAACAAATTAATCACTCTTTAATTTCAACAAGTAAAACAATAAATTATTATGAGACGGCCACAAACATTATAGAAATAAAATTTTCTATAGAAAAAGCTTTACATTGACCCCCACAATTTCGTTGACAAAAATCAATATCGACAATAAAAACAATAATATTATACCTTTATGACAGAGACTAATAAAACCCTAATAAATTAAATATAATCAACTTATATAAATAAGTAAACCCTATTGACATGCGTAATTGACTTACAACCAACATCGATATGTCCCCTTTTCTATACCATTACTTCTTGCCCTCCTAATTTTTAAAACCCAAATAAAATACTACTATAATAACACCTTGATAAATTAAAACTAACCACTCATATGGATGACTAGATTGAAACTTGAGCCCTATTGGCATGTAGAATTGACTTAGAATCAACATCGATATGTAGACACTTAAGATACTCTTGCCCTTTTCCATCCCTCGAATCTTCGTTACATGCCAAATACGACTCAAAACTAAGGTAATGTATTTGAATATTAATTGGTCATTTTCATGGTTGGTGGTGCTTTTCTTGTCTTTTCTATAATGATGGTGGGATATCAGTAATTATGAGTAATGGGATAAAGGGGACAACCTTAGTCCCTCTCAACTACTTATTGCGCCCATAGGTCACGTGACCTCATAAACATAAAACATAATATATGATAAAGAATTTTTAAAACATACGGTCCATCATTAGGACAAATATATGGGTAAATATGGCGGTACATTAAGTTAGAGTGAGCTCTAACTTTTCTTATATGTATTATTGATGGGATAAGTTCAATGTTGTTAAATATGGTGGTATATAAATACATTTATTTCGAATTAAGATGGTAAAACATAATTGTTCAATCAAAGATCTATAAAGATAGAGCGCTGTGAGATTATTTAGATGGTGGTGTCAAAATTGTTTTTATAATTTAAAAATTTTAATATAATTTTGAATTTTTTATTTGATTGTTTTTAAATTTGGATTTGATTAGAGTATGATGTCAATATTATATAGACATTCATGTTCATTTATTAAGATCATACAAATACTCTTGGTCAATAAATTTTATCTATAAAATAAATCAAAGAATCAAGGAAAAAAGTTTTGGTTTGAAGGTATCTATCTTGGGATTAACTACTAGTTAAACCAACTAGCTCTTTTAATTTGTCAGGGCCCTTAAAGATAAAAATATATAAATAAAAAATTATATAATAAAAATGGCTTTGGTAAATGCTTGAAGAGTGCTCCCACAATAATATTTGCTAAGAATTAGATTGTATTTGAGAATGCTTTATGATCAAATGAGCCTAATCATTTACAAATTTATAGATAACATAAATTAAAACCTTCCAGAGATTTTTATGCATGTTGACTTCTAATCATTGAAAATGGGAAAGACAAAAAGAGACAGATGGGACCATCCATTTAAAAGAGAGCCACGAGCAATGGGGTGATAATCATATATATGATCCCAATATGTGATAAGGAAACCATAAAATAGTTATAAAGATTATCACAAAGATGCGTGAAAGGTATTTCAAGCTCTAGAAATAATCATAATGGCTCAATAATGTCAGGTACACCTAGAACAACAAACATGCTCTGATACCAGTTGATGGGGAATCCAAGAACAAACACACCTGTTCTGATCCCACTTGTTAGGATCTTGCTCCTCAGAAAGAGCACAATATGATTACCAAATACAAGCAATTAAACATGCGAAAATATCCAGAAGTACAAGTAACTAGAATTCACACAGCACAGAATATGAGAGACAATATACAATCTTATATATTAATACTCGTACAGAAAAGAATACAATAAAGAGTCGCCACACTCTTCCACCTTATAGAGGCTTCCCACACCTCAAGTGTACAATAATTCTTCTTCAAAACACTCTCCTACCAAAAACGGTCCCAACACACAACTCACACACAGAATTGGTGTTCACCTCTCCAACTAGTCAGTAATAACCCTGCCAGTACACCAAGCACTCAAAAGTACTTCAAGTAGATCTTCTCATGACCCTGCAACCTGCAATTCAACAGACCATACTTACACATGTAGATCTCCTATGAGCTTGCAACAACCTGCAACTCAATGATCTTACAATGGAAGGATCTTCCTTGCCTTCCTTTCTAGCTTTTCATTACAATACATGCCAATGGGTCTATAAATAGATCCCAAACTTAAACAATAACTTAGACTCTTAATTTACTAATAATAGACACGCAGCTCAAGACTCGAAATAGCCTTTAACATGCAAACAACCGATTCAACTAACTAACTGTTCGTGCAATGAACAGTTTTGGAACACACAGGTGACCGACGTCGGTCCCTGTCTAACTGGTGTTGACCAACATCGGTCGACTCTCTGCCAATGCCGGTTTCCTTCTGCATTCATCATGACTGATGTCGGTCATACTGCCGACGCCGGTACTTCTGAAACTTCAGCATCCTCCTCCATGTCTGCATAGTTGAAGATTTTAGCTCCACAACCTAACAATCTCCCACTTAGAGATAAACAGCTGCAACTGTACCTGTACCTATACATCATCTAGTTTGTTTCCTTGGCTTTGTATCCCTCTTCAAGATCACTCTTGAAGACCAACCACCACAAAACCTGTGGTGCACTTCCTGTCATCCAAATTACCTGCCACATCCACATCTACAAACCATGTAGAAAAGAACTTGACCCTGCATAGCATGTGCACCTGTTGCTGGTCCCTCTAAGAATCCACTGAACTGCCCTCCAATGCTTCTTTCCCGGATTGGCTCCAACTTTCTGACAACTCCCACTACTTGGAAAAACTCAGGTTTAGTACACATATACTCAACCTCATTATGTGAATCAAGACACTGTTCATAGAACTGTCCAACCATCGGCGTGCTAACCGGTCTCACACAATCATCCTGAAACAAAGTCAACCTGTGACCTTCCATGTCCCTAGAACACACTCATGTCAAAGAATCTTGCTGCTCCCAGATTCCTCATGACAAATCTCTGAACTAGCTTTACCTTTAGTTCAGCAACTCCCTGTATTTGTAACCCTGCTACAAGCACAACATACAGTAATAGGATAATGTAGCTAATATTATCCAACCTGGTAAAGAGAAACACAATGATCAAACCTCCATTGTCCTGCAGCTTATTCAAGACCATATACCCTGGCCTACCGTCTCACGTATCCATTCCCGCTCTTCTTCATCCTTAACATCCATTCATCTCTCAGTGCTTCCTTTCAGCTAGCAACTCCACCAAAAAACTCCCGTTTGGTTCTTCTCCAAGGAATCACATCCTCATCCATGCCAAGCTCCCACTGTTTCCTGGATCTACCTGTTCTACTTCTTTAACAACTTCTTGGTTCTTTACCATCAGTGAGCAACAAGTAGTGTAAAGAAGGGAAATGACGAATTTGAGGCTTATTTACCCTTTAAGTCCTCCATATGGGCGCTTGAGACTCCTTGACAGCTTGCTGTCCACCCAAAATTCGTCTCAGTGATCGATGCCGATCACATTTCAGTCTACACCCGACTGATGTCAGTTCCATGCGACTGCCTCACTGCCGACGTCGGTTCCCCTGATCGACACCGATGTTTATCTGCCTTGAGTCACCGATGTCAAGCTGTAAATAGCCGACGTCGGTCCCTGTCTGGATGCTGACGTCAGTTTTCTAACCGACGTCAGTCTCTGTGTTTTTCTTGTGAGAACTGACTTTTTCCTACGAGCTCCTTTTGGATCAAAACCTTGTCCAAATCACCCTTGCTCTGCTTAGAATTCTTTTGCCCCTTGTGCTGAACTCTGTCTGTCACCTTCTCCTTGAAAACCAAGGTTTTCCTGCTCTTGTCACGAACATCAGATTCTTCAAGAAACGTTACCTTCTTCTTCTACATACAGAAACCTCGATCTACGCTCTTCAAATCTGAAAGCATACCCTTTGACTCAAGAACATGCATCTCCTTCTTATTCATGTGACCAAGCCTATTAAGCCACATCTCCGAATCTACAGCAGAAGTAGATAACCCAGAAAGAGAATCGATAATACAAGTAGATAGATAAAGCGTACCTACTTTCTTACCTCTTGCTACAATAATTGCACCCTTGGTAACCTTCCAAGAGTCCGCTGTGAGAGTTACTGTGCAACCCTCATCACCCAAACTTCTTACAGAAATCAAATTCCACTCCAGAACTAAGACATGCATGACCTCCTTCAACACCCATGTGTTACCTATCTGCAATTTTAGCTTCACTTTCCCTTTGCCAACCATCTGACAAGGCTTTCCATCCCCTAAACAAATTTCTCCAAAGTCTCCTTGGACATACCCATGAAAAAATTCCCTATTTGGGGATGCATGAAAAGAGGCACTAGAATCTAAAACCCAAGATTCTACTTTATCCAAAGAACATACCAGAGCATCCTGTGCAACGAACTCTGCAACATCTGCTTCTCCTTCATGTTCTTCATGCTGATCTACTACCAACCAACAATCTTCTTTCTCTTGCTCTTTCTTTCCACATTTCCAGCAGGTTATTCTGCCATACCTGGACTTGGACCTCCTGCCATTAAACTTCTCTATTCTTAGCTTACTGTCTTCTGCCATTGCTCTACTCCCACTCAAACAGAAATTCCTATGAGTAACCTGTAATCAAAACACACTAACCAGATCTAATACAACCTGTTAGTATCCCAGCCAAAAGCTCTGATACCACTTGTCAGGTACCCCTAGAAAAACAAACATGCTCTGATACCAGTTGATGGGGAATCCAAGAACAAACACACCTATTTTGATCCCACTTGTTAGGATCTTTCTCCTCAGAAAGAGCACAATATGATTACCAAATACAAGCAATTAAACATGCATAAATATCCAAAAGTACAAGTAACTAGAATTCACACATAACACAGAATATGAGAGACAATATACAATCTTATATATTAATACTCGTACAGAAAAGAATACAATAAAGAGTCGCCACACTCTTCCACCTTACAGAGGCTTCCCACACCTCAAGTGCATAATAATTCTTCTTCAAAACACTCTCCTACCAAAAACGGTCCCAACACACAACTCATACACATAATTGGTGTTCACCTCTCCAACCAGTCAGTAATAACCCTGCCAGTACACCAAGCACTCAAAAGTACTTCAAGTAGATCTTCTCATGAACCTGCAACCTGTAATTCAACAGAACATACTTATACATGTAGATCTCCTATGAGCTTGCAACAACCTGCAACTCAATGATCTTACAATGGAAGGATCTTCCTTGCCTTCCTTTCTAGCTCTTCATTACGATACATGCTAATAGGTCTATAAATAGATCCCAGACTTAAACAATAACTTAGACTCTTAATTTAATAATAATAGACACGCAGCTCAAGACTCAAAATATCCTTTAACATGCAAACAACCCATTGAACTAACTAACTGTTCGTGCAACGAATAGTTCTGGAACACATAGGCGACCCACGTCAGTCCTTGTCTAACTGCTGCTGACCAACGTCGGCCGACTCCCTGTCGATGCTGGTTTCCGTCTGCATTCATCATGATTGACGTCGGTCATATTGCTGACGCTGGTACTTCTGGAACTTTAGCATCCTCCTCCATGTCTGCATAGTTGAAGCTTTTAGCTCCACAACCTAACAATCTCCCACTTGGAGATAAACAGCTGCAACTTACCTGTACCTGTACATCATCTAGTTTGTTTCCTTGGCTTTGTATCCCTCTTCAAGATCACTCTTGAAGATCAACCACCACAAAACCTGTGGTGCACTTTCTGTCATCCAAATTACTTGCCACATCCGCATCTACAAACCATGTAGAAAAGAACTTGACCCTGCATAGCATGTGCACCTGCTGCTAGTCCCTCTAAGAATCCACTGAACTGCCCTCCAATGCTTCTTTCCCGGATTGGCTCGAACTTTTTGACAACTCCCACTGCTTGGGAAAACTCAGGTTTAGTACACATGTACTCAACCTCATTATGTGAATCAAGACACTGTTCATAAAACTGTCCAACCATCGGCGTGCTAACCAGTCTCACACAATCATCTTGAAACAAAGTCAACCTGTGACCTTCCATGTCCCTAGAACACACTCATGCCAAAGAATCTTGCTGCTCCCAGATTCCTCATGACAAATCTCTAAACTAGCTTTACCTTTAGTTCAACAACTCCCTGTATTTGTAAACCTTGCTACAAGCACAACATACAGTAATAGGATAATGTAGCTAATATTATCCAACCTAGTAAAGAGAAACACAATGATCAAACCTCCATTGTCCTGCAGCTTATTCAAGACCATATACCCTGGCCTACCATCTCACGTATCCATTCCCGCTCTTCTTCATCCTTAACATCCATTCATCTCTCAGTGCTTCCTTCCAGCTGGCAACTCCACCAAAAAACTCCCATTTGGTTCTTCTCCAAGGAATCACATCCTCATCCATGCCAAGCTCCCATTGTTTCTTGGATCTACCTGTTCTGCTTCTTTAACAACTTCCTATTTCTTTACCATCAGTGAGCAACAAGTAGTGTAAAGAAGGGAAATGACAAATTTGAGGCTTACTTACCCTTTAAGTCCTCCATATGGGTGCTTGAGACTCCTTGACAGCTTGCTGTCCACCCAAAATTTATCTCAGTGACCGATGTCGGTCACATCTCAGTCTGCATCCGATCGATGTTAGTTCCATGCGACTACTTCACTGCCAACGTCGGTTCTCCCTGATCGATGCCGGTGTTTATCTGCCTTGAGTCACCGACGTCAGGCTACAAATAGCCGATGTCGGCCCCTGTCTGGACGTTGACGTCAATTTTTTAACCGACGTCGGTCTTTGTGTTTTTCTTGTGAGAACTGACTTTTTCTCACAAGCTCCTTTTGGATCAAACCCTTGTCCAAATCACCCTTGCTCTACTCAAAATTCTTCTACCCCATGTGCTGAACTCTGTCCATCACCTTCTCCTTGAAAACCAAGGCTTTTCTGCTCTTGTCACAAACATCGGATTCCTCAAGAAATGTTACCTTCTTCTTCTACATACAGAAACCTCGATCTATGCTCTTCAAATCCGAAAGCATACCCTTTGACTCAAGAACATGCATCTCCTTCTTATTCATGTGACCAAGCTTATTAAGCCACATCTCCGAATCTACAGCTGAAGTAGATAACCCAGAAAGAGAATCGGTAATACAAGTATATAGATAAAGCATACCTACTTTCTTACCTCTTGCTACAACAAGTGCACCCTTGGTAACCTTCCAAGAGTCCGCTGTGAGAGTTACTGTGCAACCCTCATCATCCAAACTTCTTACAAAAATCAAATTCCGCTCTAAAACTGGGACATGCATGACCTCCTTCAACACCCATGTGTTACCTGTCTACAATTTCAGCTTCACTTTCCCTTTGCCAACCATTTAACAAGGCTTTCCATCCCCTAAACAAATTTCTCCAAAGTCTCCCTAGACATACTCATAAAAAAATTCCCTATTTGGGGATGCATGAAAAGAGGCACTAGAATCTAAAACCCAAGATTCTACTTTATCTAAAGAACATACCAGAGCATCCTTTGCAACGAACTTTGCAACATCTGCTTTTCATTCATGTCCTTCATGCTGATCTGCTACCAACCAACAATCTTCTTTTCCCTGCTCTTTCTTTCCACATTTTCAGTAGGTTATTCTGCCATACCTGGACTTGGACCTCCTACCATTAAACTTCTCCATTCTTAGCTTACTGTCTTCTGCCATTGCTCTACTCCCACTCAAACAAAAATCCCTGTGAATAACCTGTAATCAAAACACACTAACCAGATCTGATACAACCTGTTAGTATCCCAACCAAAAGCTCTGATACCACTTGTCAGGTACCCCTAGAACAACAAACATGCTCTGATACCAGTTGATGGGGAATCCAAGAACAAACACACCTGTTTTGATCCCACTTGTTAGGATCTTTCTTCTCAGAAAGAGCACAATATGATTACCAAATACAAGCAATTAAACATGCATAAATATCCAGAAGTACAAGTAACTAGAATTCACATATAACACAAAATATGAGAGACAATATACAATCTTATATATTAATACTCGTACAGAAAAGAATACAATAAAGAGTCGCCACACTCTTCCACCTTACAGAGGCTTCCCACACCTCAAGTGTACAATAATTCTTCTTCAAAACACTCTCCTACCAAAAACGGTCCCAACACACAACTCACACACATAATTGGTGTTCACCTCTCCAACCAGTCAGTAATAACCCTGCCAGTACACCAAGCACTCAAAAGTACTTCAACTAGATCTTCTCATGAACCTGCAACCTGCAATTCAATAGACCATACTTACACATGTAGATCTTCTATGAGCTTGCAACAACCTGCAACTCAATGATCTTACAATGGAAGGATCTTCCTTGCCTTCCTTTCTAGCTCTTCATTACAATACATGCCAATGGGTCTATAAATAGATCCCAGACTTAAACAATAACTTAGACTCTTAATTTACTAATAATAGACACGTAGCTCAAGACTCGAAATAGCCTTTAACATGCAAACAACCCGTTCAACTAACTAACTATTCGTGCAATGAATAGTTCTGGAACACACAGGTGACCGACGTTGGTCCTTGTCTAACTGGTGCTGACCGACGTCGGCCAACTCCCTGTCGATGCCGGTTTCCTTTTGCATTCATCATGACCGACGTTGGTCATACTGCCGACACTGGTACTTCTAGAACTTCAGCATCCTCCTCCATGTCTGCATAGTTGAAGTTTTTAGCTCCACAATCTAACAAATAACACCTAATTTTGACCAATAATTCATACAGACAAATGTGCCAAATATATATAAAATAACACTAAATAGATTCTAAAGGTGCATTTTTAGGAGTTTACATTTACCCCCCACTTTGAGGTACATGCTTAATCACAAAGTAGGTAGCGTGAGCACACACTTCAAGTAGATCATACAAAAATGATATAGATATTGTTGCAAAGTTGAGTCTCTAAATATTCATATGTTGAGTTTTAAACCTGAAAAAACACCCTTGTCTTTTTTGTAAAAATATGTATGAATCAAAGTAATAAATGTTAAATGTGATATTAATTGCTAGCAAGATACTTATTATGTCTCTAGTATGTAATTGAAGCCCCAATGCATCAGTTATACCATAAAATTAGATAGAAATATGGAGTGGAGTAAGAAATCTATTTGTCATAAGGAGACGGGCCTCCACATCCAAAAGCAAGTCCAAGTCACTAGGTCACTAAGTATTAGGAATTCAAGTTAGAACCATATAGTTGTTAGGAGATGGGCCCTCAATCTTATATCATTATAATTAAATTGTTTACATTAAGACATGTGAATTGTCAAAAATAAATATAACAATACATGTAGAATATGGTTTCCCCCTCAAAATATGAGTGGAGCACTAGGAACATAATAAAACATGTATATCAAGAAGAAAAAATATTGACCATGTGGAAAAATGCCATATAAATCATATGTAACATCATTAAATAGAAATATCATCCTACTTAATCATGTGGCATTAATCATCAAATAAGATAATATAATAGTCATTAATAAGGATTCAATAAGTACTAGAGCTTTGAATACATCATATATTATATCATCATTCATAAATTAGGATTATATATGAAATATCATCATCTGATGCTCTATAACAACATGTCATAGTGTAGACACCTTATTGCAGTAGAAGACTTATATTACAATATTATTAGCATGTTTTGGTATATATGATCATTGGTTCAACTTGAATTCTCACTAGAATATTTTCATGAATGTGTGACATTTTTTGTATCAAATATTTTTTTTTGCGATCACTGACACAAGGTTTTGTCAACAATTTTTTTCCAAAAAATGAGTCAAATCTAATGCAATGTGTGTAAAGATATGATTAACACTAAACTTGGCAAGGAATAAGACTCCATATTTATAATTGTTTCTTCAATTATGCACATTGCATCAAGCTTTGCATTAGCGATGTGGGATTATGTTTTCAAACCTTTTTTCATATTTTTTATTGTATAAAAAAGATTTTATTTTTAATTATTGTATTTTTATTTATTAAATCAAATGTAGGTTTTGTATTATAAACTTGATGACATTTCAAGTTATATCATGAAAATAAATTTTTATAGATGGTCTAAAAACCCTCGCATATGAATTAAATACAAAGGTAAGCTTGATGCCATTTGAAAAAAAAAACCTAACATTAACCATTAAAATTCAAGTCCATTAAGAGTAACTAACATAAGCTCTCTCCATTTTTTTACTTTCACCATATTCAAAATTTATGTGAAAACATTCAGTTACAATTGGTGGTAATTATTTTGACAACACACTTATGGGAAGGGAACTTCGAGAATGGAAAATGATGAGAATGGAAAATGTTGAAAATGGAAAGGAGTAAACTATGAATGCTTGGCTACACCTCTAATATTTACACGTGAAAATTATGAAACTAGGGATGAAGTATTTGTAGTTAAAAGAAAACCTAAGGGTTAGAACTTCGACATATGTTGGAGGAAAACTTTGTTTCTAATAAGTAAGTGAAAATATAGCATCTGACCACATGATTTTTTTAGAGCCACTTGTCTTAGTGGAAATACTTTATGAATTTGAAGTATGGCATATTATTTCTTTTCAAAAAATTATTCTTCAAAATCAAAACTATTTTCATATATTCCCACAAGATTTTATTTCAAAACTAAAAAAAAACATATATACTTGGAAGAAGCTAAAACATTTGCACCCAAAAAATAAAAAACATATGTATAAAAATCAACACAATAACAATAACCAATGTGACCACAAAAGTGAATGCATAGCACTATCATTGTAGAGTTAAGTTGGAAACTTTGAAAACAAATCATGTTTTCAAGCAAGTCAAGAGTGCTAAAATGATAGTAATTTTATTTGCATTGAAAATTCATTATTTGAGAAAATTCTCCAAAGCCATTCTGATTGTTTACAAAATCATAATATTACATATAGCCCACATCGTCATGGTCACCATCATTACAACTTTGGGATATACTTTACTTTGTTAGCTATGTGAATTATTATATACATTCTACACTAACTAAAATTGCATAAGCTTTAGGAACACACAAATTTAACATTGGTGAATGATTTTTCCCTATACCATCAATTTTTTAGATATTGTGTCTAACAAAAACTGGTCGTAATAATCAAAATTATCTCTATGGATCATGGTTGAAAGTGGATACATGGTATTCCCCTCATTCAAACATTTCTCTTTATTTTTAGTATCAAAGGAGCTATTGAAAATAACTTATAGAACTATAAGTAGTTAAACAAAAAGTAACTAATTAAAAGCTTAACAACTACAATAATGCTCTCAACTCTCAACCTAAGTTGATTTTTTTTCCTTTGCCTCCTTTAAATATAAGAGATTCATAGTTTCTTGTGTAAAATGATAGATTAACACTTCCCTAATATTCAAAAATATCTATGCAAGTCAATTAGGAGTGTAAGAAAGAATTTGAATTTTGACAGCTCTACAACTTCTATTCACTTCCAATAGTGTATTCATGGGTTTGCCAACAATGTCACTAAAATAATATAATCAATTATGGGTGTACATATAGATATAATACTTTTAAATTAGAATATCAAGATTTATTATGTAAGTTATAAATTATGGCACTACTATAGATTGGGAAAATTCAAGCCCTGTAAACCTAGTTGTGACTAAACGATGAAATTTCATGAGGTTATATTATCCCTATTTTTCTCATTGATTGGAATGGATTTACTCAATTGGATCAATGATAGATGTAGAGTAGTCCAATTCAAGCCTCATAAACTTAGTTGTGACTAGACAATGTGATTTCATGGGGTTTGATTGGCCCCAATTATGTCACCACTTCAACTAATTACTTTATTAGATCAATGTCAGACATATATTGGCCAATTCAATCCATGTGAACCTAGTTATAACTAAATGATTCCATTTGATGGGGTTGAATTGGCTCCAATTTTATCACTAATTAAACTAATTACTCAATTAGATCAATAACATTTATAGATTGACCCAATATGAGCCCTGTTGTAGATATTAAAATTTGATTTATATAGTATCTCAGTCTTGTACACTTGGAAAATACCTATCATGAATATACCTTTTAGTTCTATAACTTCCTGCTGTCAAAAGGTTCACATTCACTATCTCTATGTGCCTAATTACTTATTTCTTAGTCTGACCATTTTTATTATGATGAGCCAAACATTCTACACTATGCAAAAAGGTCTCTATTGATTATTATCTTTCACTCCCAGTTTTAAACTCATACATATTTTATAACTTTCCATACACATGCATCCCAAATGAACATATGTGTCGATGCAACTGTCTATTTTTTTACAACGTGTCCAATGCCCAAACGTCATCCAATTTATAAATATAAACGTATCTAAAAGGTTGGCCTAAGTGATTTAATGAGAGATATTTCCAAAAAGGATTGGTATATATATAAGATCAACCCTCATTCATTCCTGACTTGAAAATCACTTACAACTCACAAGGATATATACCAAGAATCACTCAATCAAGCATTCAAGTGATTGAATCTGCCTATTTATCCTTATTTCCATATTAGTCATAGGAGTAGTCTTTCTATAGGTCTAAAGCATTGAAAGAGTAGCCCATGAGACATATTTGCTAAGTTACAAGCTAGGTTATTACATGTATTTTCTTATCACACATTTCAACCTTGTGCACACACAAGCCAACACATAGGGGAAAACTACATTAGTTTGAGGCCCTCTTTGGAGTAGTGGTTATGTAGATATCACCCATTGATAGAGGGGTTTTTGGGTTCAATTTGACATTGTGATCCCACTAACTCATTTTTACCAAAGTCACTCCAAGGGTGAGGAGCTAGGGTTTTAGCATTTGTCAAAGAATGACAGCCTATGTGGATGATCTAAACACATCTGAAGAAAGGTGACATAAAACCCATAAAGCTCCAGTTAGTCACATCTAGATCTATTCAATATTATATATAGAAAATTTGTGATAGATTTAGACACCTATATCAACACAATTGTCCAGATATGATGTAAGAATTTGAGGCCACATAAAGGATATTTCCAGAAACTGACTACTATTTCAAGATCATCATCCTATCCATTTCCATCATGTTCTTACTCAAACTTACATGTGTATAATAAAAAAAATAACTATAATTGTTTCCAATTTATTGAAATATCTATTAATAGTTGTACTTTACTATTTTTAGCAATCTCAGTTGTATAAATACATAATACTATTTATTTGAGTTTTTTTATAAAATGTCTTGCTATTGAGGTAGTTCATCACCCTTGTGCCTTAGACTACTCTATCTTATTAATATTATATACCCCACAGATCTTCCAATTTTAAGATTAAATATTTAGTGAACCTGACCTCTATGTCTTTCTATGTAAATCATAACTTGCTCAAGGGTATTCAACCTACTGATATTTTTTATTACTATTTTTTATAGATATATTTTGTAAATCATGAGTACAAGAGAGGTTAGTTCATTGGTAGATATTTAAAACCAAAACAAATTGATAAACATAATATCTTAAGCATGATCATTTGGATTGGGAAAGACTAGTGGTAATAAACTATAAAATAGAAAGCAAATGAAAGGCAAAATTACCTTTTGTGTGGATATCACCTTCTAAGCTGAGATACATACATGTTTGTTCCCAGATTATAGAGTTAGGAATCTTTATCAATGTCACTTGTTCATTTAGACTACATCTCCCCTTGTCTATGAGTGATTTGTGTATACTACTAATTAGTATAAATCTATGACTTATCTTACTTAGTGAATTCCAAGCTTGAAGAAGGTAATCTAACCAATAACTCATTGCATAGCTATTTATATTAGGGACATGACCAATATGGATCAACTAAACCTACTTAAGGGATTTATTATCAAAAAACACTATAAAAGAGGGTTATAAAGCCTCTATTCAAATAACACTACACAATAACCCTAGTTAGGTCTAAAATACATGAAATAAAAGAAATTAATCTAGTGCTCACTAGAGCTTGTGGCATAAAGGGGGATAGTTAAACACAATAAAATGAATCAATAAAAGGAAACTCTACTCAAGCCAATGTAGAGTTAAACTAAGTAAGGAGTAAAACATTAAACCTATTACTTTATGAAATATCTATATACCAAATGAAAGAGTAAAATTTATAAATACTTACCATGGGATGAACCTATTGTGCCTCAATATCTCCCTTGGCCAATGGTGCTTTGTAAGAGGTTGTTGTGGCTTTATAAGGATCACACTGTAAAAATCAACTCTAAGCTAAAATGATCCTACTTTGCATCCAAGACTTTCCCACAAGATAAGCTATCATCCTTCCAAGGCAAAACCTTACACAATGATTCCTCAAGTGTAAAATTAATAGAATTACAAGTTGTAACAATGTAAAAATTAATGTTCTCTCTTATTGGATTAAAATGAAGGGGGTATTTATAACCAAGGATTGAATCTAAACCCTTTTATAAATTTAGTCGATGAAATTAGCCAACTCAATCTTGTTAGGTGGGGAAAGTAGTCATTAGGCCTTGAACTAGGTCAACTAAGCTGACCTAGTTTTGTACATGCGACTTAACTTTTATAACTAGATTGATCGGGGCAATTTAGTAAGAAAAATGAGAAATCAGGTGTTTGCTTAATGAGGGGATATTTTGAAAGGGGAATTGTTTATGGAAGTGGATAAGTGAGATTTAATTACTTAGGGAGTTGGATAAAATTGACTTGTAGTCGATCTAAGTAATGGTATAGGGAGAAAGAACATATCAATGCATGAAACTAAGCTAACTAGAAAATGAAATACTAAAATTAATGATAAAATTAAATGATAGTAAACAAAAGTACCATATAAATACCTTGACTTACCTTTTCGTTGAATGACAACATGTAAATATCCTAGTCTTGATCATGGAGGGCACACTACCTCATTTTAGAAACCTTAGGGATACAAGACTAATAATAGAATCAATGTGCACATACATAGGATGGGAAAAGTAACAATGAATCACTCTCAAAACTGATTAAATTACTTAGAAAATTGGCAAGCTAGGATTATTAAGGATAAGTTAGAACCAAAATACCAAGCATGTAAATGAAAAAATTATGATAAATGAATGTATAACACACTAAATCATGTTAGGAAGCATGTAAAACATGAATTGGAAAAATGAATGTAAAACACACTAAACCATAGTAAGAAGCATGTAAAACATGAATGACAAAATTAAAATATAAATGTGATAAATATATCTAAGAATATGTAAGTAAATGAATGAAACCTCATGAAAGATAAGCATGGAAAATGAAGACACAAAGAAAACATAAATGATTGAAAATGAGAATGTAGATCAAAATGTAAGATAAACATGTCAAACAAAGCATGAATAAAGTATAAATGATTGAAAATGAGATGTAAGTCTATAAGTATAACAATCATGTCAAGTAAATCATGAAGAAAATCAAGTAAACATGTCAAATGTACTATGTAAGATAAGTCAAGTCCATAAAAATCAAACAAGAACATGATGAATAGATGAAAATCGAAAGATCTAAAGGATGATAATGCAAACTTAGTGCTTGTTATAAAAAACTATGTAAGAAAGCACATCCTCCTAATGAAATGACTAGTATGACAACCAAATGGTGTGGAAAGTATACAATGAAGGGATGTTTATGATGAAAACCTAGTCCTATCTAAGGTATTACAATGTAACTCAAAAACTATAAACCAAGAGGTGTTAGTAGGTAGATATGATCAGCTAAAATTAATATGCAATAAGGAGATAACAAAAATAATATGATGTAAATAAGGAATATGAGGTGCCATATGGGTGATGTGAACATCCTTAGAGGAACGAGACACACTAGACAAGTGAGTAAGGCTAAGAACTATCGACGTCAAGTATTTACGACACTCTAATTAATGAACACAAGGCTTGGGCTAACAAGTGAAGTACATAAATCATCCCATGAAGGCTATATGATTTAAAATTAAAATAAATCTACCTTCCCACTATCAAGACCTAAAATTGGCCACCAATGGATTCATACCAGACTTTAGATTGATTCTAACCAACCATTGCAAATTAAGTCTAAGAATCACTGAACATCCCAAATTTGATTGTGCATCATTCATCAAAGCTCAGAATCACATTTAGACATCCCTAATTGGGGTGTCCTACTGTAAGTAACATAAACCTATGATGGATTCATCTTAATTCATCATGCAACATCACAACATGTAATTTAGCCTATGGACCTATTAAATAGGGCAAGTGCACACGTAAAATCAAATCTTAGAAATGCTAAAAGCCTAAATAGAATTAATTAAAATGTTAAACCAAATTAAATGCCTAGTTAAATTATCCATTAATAATTAATGAAATTCTAAAAAAGGAAATTCAAAAATCAAGAATATCCTAGGTTTTCATAATTACCTTATGTGAGTTGTCAAGCCTTTGCAAATATATTAAAATATCTCACCCATGCCTATTAATTGCAAATCATGAGATTTTGACACCTTTTAACTCTACTGGGGTTAATTAACTCACTTAGGTTAGGTTTGAACCCATTCCATGTATTGGGTTTCTATTCTTAGTAGTGCCTTAGTGCTAAAATGTAGCCCAATGAGATAACACATTGGTCCTTTCATGCAAGACTATGGTCTTATGCACTCACTCGAAGTGTGCAGCTAAAAATCAATTCCTACAGGTTATGTTGTGCAGTAACATTAACTAGTTATATTCCTTGGGTTAAACATATATTTAATTAGATATTACATAGAGAAAGAGATCAACTACTTTAATCCTAATATCATTACATTTAACTGCCATAATCATGAAAAAGAGTGCCATGAAGTTCTGAGATTATTATTTAGAAAAAGAGAAAATTTGTATAGATTTCATATTAAGTTCCAATCACCAAATGCTCAACTCAACTTAACATAGATAAACAACTATCCATTTAATTTAACATGAATACAAACATGGTTATAATATTCAAAATTATATATTAATCTTCAACAAGAAATGATATCAAGAAAAATCCATCATAAAATGCTTTATAATAGGGGTATTTATACTTGTTTATCATTGACCAAGTATTTACAACATTAATGATAGGAGTAATTAGCCAACAGACTCTTTAAAAACTAAGAGTCATGGTGGTATAATAACTAAATCCTCCTAAGGACCCAGGCCTTTGTGCCCTTATATACTTGTTCTATACTAGATCCTTGCTGCCATGTATCAATCTCCTTCTAGGTCAGTGCAAAACTCTGATAGATAAGGTCTGGGTAATCCTAAAAAATTATTCCTTAACCATTTCTTACTTTCCATGTACTCCCCAAGTCTTTCATTGATGTTCTGAGTCCTATGATCTTAGGTTCCTCATGGTGAATTCTCTTCTTGATTGGGTCTTCTCATACTGGTGCTTTTGCATCCTTGTGATTTTGTGCCCTGTAGGTTCCACACCATAGTGATTTTGTGCCATAAAATTTCCACACCATAGACTTCCTGCACTATGCTCCTTCTATGCCATGTCGGTTCTATGCTAAAATATTAAAACACAGCCAAAATTTGGAGTCTAACATCACTCCACACTATGGTTTTAGTCCATCATAGACTAAGTCTTGTTAGCAGCCTCTACCAAAAATTCAAGCCCCATCTGCTTAATCTTCTTCTTGACATTTTC
This sequence comes from Torreya grandis, assembly GCA_037957365.1. Classification (NCBI taxonomy): domain Eukaryota; kingdom Viridiplantae; phylum Streptophyta; class Pinopsida; order Cupressales; family Taxaceae; genus Torreya; species Torreya grandis. The sequence continues at coordinate 4,492,967 of JARHVA010000128.1, read as the reverse complement.
CCAATATGATAATGTGTCAAGTAAATTAGTAGTTATTACTTCAATATCCTCTTTAGACTTATTCATCTCTTCAAGTTTTTTAGATGTCTCATTGGCATTTTTGACCAAATCATCTAAGGACATGCTGGCATCTTTCTAGATGTCATCAAGTGTTGATACTTATTTGAAAACCTATCCTTGAAGGGATGGAAAAATGACATTCAACTACTAGTGATGTGTATTTATATTTTCTTCCATTATTTCCACATACTTGAATGCCTTTATATGCTTAGTGCAATATATTATTAGGAGGGAAACATCAACCATCTATTGCCTCTAGGTTTCTTCTGTTTGGAGTCGAACCTCCAAGATCTTATTTAGGCATCCTAACTGCTTAAATATCCCATCCAAGATGGGGATGACTTCCCTAACTATTTTTAGGGCATGATTACATACTTTTATTGCCTTGGTGAATTGCTCTGTTATCTCCAATCCCTCATTCCTCAATGCAGGTTGTTCTTTAGAGTGCTTCAATAGGAGGTTCAACAAGGTTTCTAGTTTATCTATGGCATACCCATCAAGAGGCATGCCTTCTGCCAGCACTGGATCCTTGCCCAAAATTGTTTTACACAAATTTAATGTCTTTACTTTGGCCTTTGTAGCCTCCTTTACCTACTTCTTCAAAGCAACCACTTCCTCGGTGAGTGTCTTCTTGGTGGCAACATCTTTCTCATACATACCCCCACCTGAGCATGTTTCATCTCTGCATCATGTGCATCAAATTCATATAATATATTTTGGTGCTTGACTTCCAAATCCATCTTTAAAAATGTCACATTTTCTTGTAGAGAGATGATCTTTTGGGGATCAATCATAGTGGTTTTGGTAGTGTAGGAGCATCAGGATCCAAAAGAAGGTTGTCTTGAGGGAGCTCAAAGTGATGCTCCTCATTGTACATGTCCAATAAGAAAGACACCTATTTCCTTATCTACAGAGTTACATCTTGGGGAAGGAAGTGCAGCCATAGATACAACATCCTATCAGGGATGATTGATTGATACTAGTCATGTAGATTGGAAGATGCATCAATGGTAGGATCTTCTATGGACCCAAACAACTTTTTCCATTTATTTTGGTCATGCTCCAAGATCCTGATGTTAGCTTTGGTAGGTAATGAATTGCTATCGATAGCCATTCTACTCATTTCATATTCTTCACCATCCTCCTCTTTGCCATAGTTAACCCCAATGCCCAATGATGAGTCTTCGAAGGTGGTCTCCTCCCAGCACACTAGGGAGGGTGTTTTTAAAAAATTAGATTCTGATTCTTCCTTTTGAATTATAGAGACTTCCTACTTGGACTCTTGATTTATGGCCTAATGTGGTATAATCCTTGATGAAATATTTTGGAGGGGATGCCTACAAAGTTATCTTAGGGGTGAAGGCAGAGTTGGAAGAATGTGTGGAGGAGAAGGTGAGGGTGGAGGTACTTGTGGTGGTGGAAATTTGGGTAGAGAAGGTCAAGGTGGAGAAGGGTGAGGTGGAGAAGGGTGTGATGGTGGAGGGTGAGGGGGAGAAGGTTGAGGAGGTGAAGGGCGAGGTGGAGAAGGGTATGGTAGAGGTGGCTGAGGAGGTGAGGGGTTTGGTTGCAGTGCTTGGCTAGTCTTATACCATTTTGGGGAGCTTGTTGACTTCTTGTGCCGACATCATTTCCGTCCCACTTCTTATTATTTAAGGGAGGTGCTAGTGGGAGATTTTCCCTCTCATGTTCTATGCCCTTTGAGTCCTTATTCTTGGGTCATAACATATAAAACAAATTATGTACCTATTCTCCCACTAGTATGGGCTTGACCTTTATATCTATTTGGTTTTTATCCTTCTTCCTATAAGACTTCTTTCTTAGATAGACATACATCTTTTAGAGAGTGTGAATCTCCAAGTCGATATTGTCTACCTCCAAGACAATAGATTGTACATCATAGATCTAGTTCATGGAGTCAATGAAGTATTGTGCTGAAAAGTCATATGATAACTTTAGCCATGCAAAGAGTTATCCAAAAGGAACCATTCTGATGCATGTAAGAGATAAGTATTGCTTCATGATTTACTGAATTTGCTCAATGACCGAGGGGGAAAATCCTTTGGGATGCGCCATTAATTCCCGAATGCCTATTTCATCCCATCAAACCAATACTTCATTTTTATTTTGTAAGAGGGTGTAATATGTCCTAAGAATTTGAATGCCTTATGGTGCTCAATGGGGGACTTATTATTAGGTGGGTAAACCCACTTCAGTGCTCCCATGGTGTAATCTGGTACACTAATCTCATCAAAAACCATCAAAAGTAAAAATAAACCCCATGGAAACCTATGATTAGGTATTGGATGCATCTTATATACGTCCTTAATAAATTTATGGCTAAAATACATAACCCAATTATATTTTAAGCCCTAAGTGACTTGTTGGGAAATGTAGAGGTGAGCCATGTCTACCTCTTTTCAATGATTGGTCCCATGATCTTGGTCATGATGATCTACATCACAAACCAAAGGGTAGGATCCTACATGTTTTTAATGTGCATCACATGGCCTTGTTTATGATACATCATCACTATGGATATATTTTAGACCTTCTCAGTATCCCCCAAGTAGTAGGCCACATCCAACCTTAAACATTGCAATCTTGATACTTTACTTATCCTCTTAGGTGTGATCTTCATGCTACACTCGATGAAGTAGATATAGTCTTCATGGATGTGCAAGAGTAGGAACTTGATAGCCTCTATTGGTTTTCTAAAGTAAGGTAAATTAAATAGTTGGAATAATGCCATAGTGTCTAAGGTGTTGAATATTTTAAGATCATACACCAACTGGTTCTTGGTGTTCTGGAACTTGACTTGATAATCATTTTACAATTCAACCTAATTCTTAGGTTGATGATGGTTTAAATAAAAAATAGTACATATAGGTACCTTGGAGACCTAATTATCTACGTTCAACACAATTTTATGATACTACATTTCTTCAATCATTAGTGGTGGGGGTGGAGATGATTGAGTCTTTTTAGCCTATCACACCATACTAGCTTCTCCTCTCTCTACATGTTGTGCCTACTCTTCTGGTGTTTATTCTTTAATGAATATTGTTTCTCCTCAAAGTACCTCTTCTTCTAGTATTGCTGGCAATGGATAAAATTTTAAGGCCTTTTTCTTAGGCTGCATCACCCTTTGAGGAACTTAAAGGTTGAGGCACAACCATCCAACATTCCCAAAGGAATACGTGATTATGGTCGATGAGTTTAGATTTTTGAGCTTAACTTCCCTCTGATGGTAGACTTCCCCTGCAACCTATAAATTTTCATATTATGGCCATGTCTTGAAGTTATGCTATGCTTTGATTTTATGGATTAGCACTTAGCTCAATACTGGTGTATCAACTTGTGATGCTTCATATATTTTTATTATGGAATCAAACTTACTCTCTTTGCTCTCGACTCTCATATTTATTTGCTCTCAGCTCTAGTATTTATTTGCTCTTGGCTCTATAATCTCAAATGTAAGAAAATGTAAAAATAAACTAACTCACCTTTTTATAGGCTTGAGGGAGTTAACCATATTTACTACCCCTTTCCTTTCATACATCACTTCTCATCATAAATATGTTTTTTTAAAGGTTGCCACTCTTTGATTATCACTTATTGTCATTAATGCATTTAACAGTATTGTCTTGTCATACCATTGGCACATTTTTTGTAACCACTATTATTTCATATTAATGACATGTCCCATCTCACACCTTCCTTTGAAGTGGAAGATAGTTGTGTCTCACATTTTTCATGGAGTGGAAGACAACTATGTGTCTTTTAAATTTTCAAACTATTTAGCAGGAACAACCTATCCTTAGGCTATGTAGTTTGCATGCCTTAAATTACTTTCACACCTTGAAGCACTTTCATGCCCTAAATACCTTGTGTGCCCTAAGTTCCTAGTGTGCCTAGGTAATTTAATCACCTATATTTAATCATGAATTCAAACATCTCTCACCCCACACTAAAATTGAGTCATGGTCCTTTATGGAAATACAAGTACAAAACTTAAAGAAGTGATGTACGCACAAAGGTAATGCTATTATTGAAAAGAAATAAATCTTAAAATAATGGTATAAGACTATTTTTTTACAATATTTTAATTATTCATGAGTGCAATATGACTGGGGTTGGTTTCCATTGTAATGCGTAGGAAGGAACTAACCATCCAACCTTTGTAATTGACAAGCATCGATGGGTCAAATTATATGAATGACAAAAGTACCATCCCATTGAATTCAAAGTTTTAAAAAATGGCACATGAACTTAGAGGCATATAGCAAGACCTTCATTTCCAGAGTAAAGGTTTTGTGCTTGATGTGTCAATCATACCATGCTTTCTATTTGCACTTATCCACATCTTGACTCCAATGAGTAAGAAATCAGGGTTCATCAAGCTATAAAAAGGTATCTATGTATGATTTCAAGGATGACTCCTCATCTAATTATCCTACACGCATAATGTGAAGAGATGGTATTAAAAATTTAACTAGAAGGACCACCTCTTTTCCATATACTAAATTGAATGGTGTTATCTTATTCAGGCACTTGTAAGTCATTCAATAAGCCCATAATACTACAAACACTCTATCATCCCAATCAGTTTGGTTAATATTACAAATCTTTTTCAAGGTGGTACCTAGAATATTATTGAAGGCCTTGGTAGTTTTATTGGCTTGAGGGTGATACAATGTTTTTTAGTTGTGTGCTATCATGAACTCAACCAGTAGGATGTGAATAGTTTCATTTAGGAAATGGGTGCCACAATCACTCGTGAAACTTAATGGGCATCCAAATTGAGTTATAATATGATCCCAAATGAAGTGTGCAATAGTGATATCTATACAATTTCTCATTGGCACAACTTTAGCCTAACATGTGAGGTAGTTAGTTACGGTGATGATATATTAGGAACCTGTTCATTGTTTAGATGGAGTGATGGGGCCAAAAAAATCAATGGCCCATTTCTCAAATGGTTCCTAAGAAAGAATCGATTGTATAGGAATGACATCTCATTGGTTTAGTTTCCCTATACGCTAACATATGTCACACTTCCTAACATATGCCTTTACATATTGAAAAAGAGTAGGTCACCATAATCTAACTAGTAGAACCTTACACATGGTAGCCTTTCTAGCATAGTGTCCTCTAGTAATACCTTCATGAAGTTATTGAAGTACTTTGGAAAGATCCTATTTCATGACACAATGCCAAAGAACTTTGTCATGGCCAAGCTTATAAAGATCTCCTCCTATGAGTTGAAAGGGTGAAACATGGACAATGAGTTGTTTCTTGGCCTATAGAGTGAGATAGTTAGGCATGGAGCCAATGGTTAAAAATGCTACAATATCCTCCAATTCCTTAGGTACATGAGTAATAAAAAATAGTTGAACATTAGGTAAGTCATCTTCAATAGTGCACTGGGAGATTAATAATAACAAATACCTTTGCTGGGTTTACTAGAAGTCCATCTTTACAAATAATGTGTCCTAGGAACACATCAAAAGGTGTAGCAAATAGGCATTTTTTTAAGTTCAATGATGTTTATAAGACTCGATAGTGCTCAAACATGAGCCTTAGGTTAGAGCAATGGTCCTTGACCAATCCATAAATTATCTAGTCATCCAAGTAGACTTGAAAAACCTTATGGATGAATTCCTTGAAGGATTCAACAACTATCTATGAGAATACAACTAGTGCATTCTTTAGCCCAAAAGGCATAATTATATATGTGAAATATCCCATTTAGTAGCAAATGTCATGTTTGGTTGGTCCTCAATGATTTAGACCTGATGGTATCTTGAGAATCCATCTATGAAAGTATATATCTCAAATCCAACAACACCTTCAAGGATTTCCTTTGTGAATGGTGTTGGGAAAGGATTAGAGATGCAAGATGCATTAATGACCTGATAATTAACACAAATTTGAATGTATCCATATTTATTTATACTAATCACCATGGGACTGACCCACTTAAATTCATCAATGGGGGTGATTACTCTAGTGCGTAGTGTTTCAACAATTTTGGGAATATTGGGGTTCTATTCCCAATTTAGTTAAAGGGTCTAGATTGATAAATCAATAAATAATATGTAATAAATAAGCTAGTAATTTGTGAAATTTTATTACAATTTGACCTTTTCTAAAAATAGTAATGAAAGAGAGAAAATTAAACTTATCTTATTCTATATTGATTTGACTGAGACATGGTTTGATATTCACTATGCATACCTAGGACACTATCACAAATAAGATTCTAGCTTTCATTTTTTGATTGGACAGGAGTGCCAAAAATGGACAAGAGTGGCACTAGTGATGTAGTCCTTGTTTGATGTTATTATACTGAGGAGATAAGATTTTTGGGTTTTGTTTAACAAGTCTATGTGACACTTTTTCTAAATTTTTGAAGCCCCTCTATCAACAATGATCCCTGTAGAGCTGATTTTATTTATTTATATGCTTTTAATGCATTTAAACAAAACTTTGGCAAATAGGGAAAAGGGGTTAGTGTGTGTAAGATGTACTGGACATGCTTCACACCTTATGTGTAGGCACGTTGCTTACATATCAATACTTTGAAGAGGGATCAAACCATATGTAGTTCTCTCATTTGATGTGCTTTGTGAAATTGTGTATATGAAGATGCAGAATGTTAAATTGGATGTGTTTGAGGTGACTAGGGACTAGTGTAAGGAATTTAATAAGCTTGTAAGTGTGTTAGTTGACTGTATGCAGAGAATAGGAAATATTTCTTGAGTAGTCTTGCTTGCTTAGTAATAGTTTCTAACCCTTTCCAAATGATCTTTGAACGGGCTTTTATAGGGATCTATTGGTCATGGATTGAATTTGCTCATGTTATGCTAATAAGGAGAAGGATGGGGAACTAGAAGAAATTGACTGTTGGGGCCAGAAATGAGCTTGGATAATAGCACTGAAAGTGGACAATAGTGGAACTAGTGCTCATGTCTTAAGGGGATAGATTGGTCATGAAAAGAGGGTCTTGGCTTAGCTAGGATCATGTCTGAAAGGCCACAGATGATTGAGAATTAGTGAAAACAAGCCTATGAGGGTTATGAGAGTGAGAAAGAGGGACCTATGGGATAGGTGTCATTATCCATGCTCAATTTACCAATTTTTGCATTTTATATGACTACATTTATGCTCGCTTTATTCTAGTGATGCAACAAAATGAAATACTAAGATAAAAGGAAAATATAAAGTGTACCTAAACTTACCTATAAGGGTGAAGACCATGAAGCTATGTGATGCTAGGTATATATATAGAGAACACATGTGAAGTGTAAATATACAAGTGAAAACAAAAGTAGATTAGTTCTTATTAGATACACTATATCTAAAATAAAAACCTACAAAGCTAGGTAAGAGAGAGAAGAATAGAAAGGAATGAATATACCTCAACGGGTACATTAAAAAATACAAAACATATTGTGATGCTGAGTAATGTTGGGTGATGCTAGATGTGTGCTATACCAAGAGTAATATTGCAAATGGAGCTGAGTGCTCAAATCCATAGAAGTGGCTCAAGAATGTAAAGGCTAGCCCTTTGGCTCCATTTTAACCCACTAAGTGAAGCTAGGTGGTCATACATGTGTTTATCTATGTTTGGACTGTATATCCAATCCCTTTGAATAGGTGGTTCAAGAATACAAAGGCTAGCTAGTCCTTTGGCTCTATTGTTACCCTATGAAGTGAAGCTATGAATTGATGTCGGTATGACATATTTGTCATATGAGATGGATCTTTAAACCCATGAATGTATGATGATCTAATAATGTTGGCATGGATAGCTAAATGTATGCTAAAAACTAGGCCACTTGTGACCATTCTGAAAGATGGAGATTATGCTTATATGAAAGTCACTCTGAAATTGAGAATCTAGCTTATGTGGAAGCCACTCAAGAACTTAGAAGTTAGGCTTGTATGCAAGCCAAACCAAAATGATGCCAATCACATGTAGGTGGAGTAAGGCATGTAACTGCTAAGAATGCTTGGGTAATGATAAACTCTAAAAGAAAGAAAATAAATGTGTTGCTTGCATTGCCCCTAATCACTAGTGTCTGAAACATGGATTCTAATCTAGAAGTTATACCAAATTCCCTATCTAAAATTGGAAGTGAGATCCATCATGCCACACGTCCCCCCATATTTGGATTCTCTGAGAAAAACTATACTAAAACTGTTGACTCTGGTTTGAACTATAGTTGACAAAACTAAAACTAAACTTACTTTTTTGTCTAATTTTATAAAAATCTACGTTTTCTATTGTTTGGATAGGAGTATTGAAAATGGATGGTAGTGCCATCGGTATTGTAGTCCAGTATTGGTACTATTGTCCTAGGCCAAATTTGATGACTATTCTAGATTCTTGCATGTCTATCTAGTTTGGTGTCTGGTTGTTACTCTTGATGTTTTGAATGCTACTATTTTGACCATTAGCAGCTCTGATCTTTGTGATAAAACCCTTGTTTATTTCCCCCTCTTCTGAGGGTAGGAATGGAGACCCTACAATGAATCCTCTTAGAAGGAAGAGCCTTGAAAGTGTGTTATGCTACAAAATATATGATATAGTAATGATGATCAACAAGATATCTCAAGATATGACATGGTTTATATTGAAGGATTGTTAGATCAATAGGGGTATACCTAGATAGATATAAAAATGTAATATCATGTGTAATATACTGAACTAGAATTTAAAGTCTGGTTAGTTTTTAGTTGTTAGTTGGAGGGATGGAGTATGATGTCCATCATGGCATCCAAAAAAACATGAATAATACATGATATGGATCATGGCATTACAAACAATCCAAAGCAATCAAGTAACAAGCACACAAATAAAGAATTAAGAAGTATATAAGATTGGCTAAGGGGCCAAGAAAACAAGGAACATGTACACATGTCACTTAAATTGGAAAGCAAGCATAAAAGGCATGTTTAAATGCCACATACACATACAATTGAAATAAGTAAGTTGGCATGGAAGCCTCAATCACATAGATGAGTACAAACAAAGGAAATTGGAAAATGTCCTAAGGCACACAGATGAATAGAAACAAAATACATTGGTAAATGTCCTAAAGCACATACCAAAAATAAGTAGGAACTAAGAAAATGCAAACAATCTAGTTACGTTAAGCAGAAAATAAAGCATGTAATGAGCTGGAAGATACAGGCACATCTAACTAATCAAAGCAAGAGTGAAAGCATGCAAAACATGTTAGTACAAGACTAGGTATATGCTAAGAAATACACAAGTGTTATATGCTAGTGAGTATCGATATAGTAATATGTGTAAGCAAGTAAGTAATGGATGTCAACATGATAACTAAAGTCTATGGTATAGGAATGACATAACCTGGATGGTATAGTCATGTAGAAGATGTCCCTAGTGGGTATGTATATCAATGTGTGTCTCAATGTATAAGTAGGATTCCCCCTTAATAGGTAGAGTGAAGCAATTAAAGAGCTAGATATCACTACACACACTCAAACAGGATCAAGTAAATCATGGTAATGTAGATAAATCAACAAACAATAGCATATAATAGAAAATGTAAGTCTAGCATAATAGTAGAAATGTAAAGAATGGATGATACATATAATCAAAATATTTATGGTACTTTGATATGTATTTGAATGTTTTTGTGTTTTGAAATGTTAAATTATTTTTGAACTTTTGAAATATTTTAATTATGTGTAATAAAGCATGAGAAAATATGTACAAGTAAGATGGGAAAGGAGGATACTAACCTATGCATCTTATGGGAGACTCCCTATCATGGTGTGTTATATTAAGGAGAGGAATCATGTGTGATCGTGGAACATGATGGAAATGCTGAGATTATGGCTCTAAAAGTTATATATGTTGTAAATGAGCTAAAATATATTGAAGTAAAAACCAAGTGTGGGGTCTCCTTATGACTCTAAGAAGTGGATGCAACTGTAGGGCTCTTAAAGATCCATCTGGTAGTAGGAGAATCTCATTGAACATGTGCTCTATGAGTAGATACATGAGATCTCAATGACACTGTCCTAGGTGTGAACACTGTAGCTAGAAGTTGTCTAGAATCCTAAAGTTGTGGAGGTGTATAAACTCTTTATGCTAGTGATGGATGCCTTAATTACATTTGAATTGGAATTGGAGGAAGAACTATAACTAGTGGAAAAACTAAAACTAGTGACTGTGAAATAGTATATGGATTTGAAGTGGGGAGTGGTAATTCATGGAACTCTACCAACTGTAATATCCTGATTAGTGTGAATGAATTTCACACATCTGTGAATTATAAAAGGTACTACTTGAAGTTTTTGAATCCATGGTCGACCAAGTAACATATCAAAAACTACTACATTGGGAACAATAGTGAATATTATGGCCACATGTGTTGGACCAACTTGTAAAGGAAGTACAATCTCACCCAATGAACTCTATATATACCCACTGAATCCACTGATAATTGTGTCCATCAGGGTAATATCCTACTCTGAATATCCTAAATGTTTCAATAATGTCATGGTGCATATGTTCAAATTGGATCCATTATCTATGAGAACACTATGAATATGATGATTATAAATGTGAACTCTGATAAAGAGTGCATTATAATCTGAATCATCCTCGATGATCTACTTTGAGAAGGAGATGGAAGGTCTAGCTGGATCTCTAGAATTATATACACTAATCATGTTTCTCAAAAGATGTGTCTCAAATGAAGGTGCCCTGTATGTATCTGGTGGTGAATGTGCATGATATGTATAGAGAACCCTTGATGTGTCCCCTGTTTCTTGTTTGGAATGTTGTGAAAAAGGATCTGAAAAGATTTTCAATGCTTTGTCATATGTTTGATTTGCTATAGGAGGCTCAATTGAAGTACCGAGATCAATATGATTATGATCTATTAAATCCTATATCTTGTGTCTCAAATTGATGCATCTATTTTTTGTATGGCCTAGTGCCCTGTGAAAATTGCAAAATACATGTTGATCATATCCCTATGGAAGAAGCTTTGTTGGGTCAACTTCCTGAATAGGAGGGAGAAATATGATGTTACAAACGAATAACTACTGTAAAACTCTAGCTAGAGAAACTAGTAGATTGGTAAATGTATGTCAAGGAGGTGTTGATAAAACCACTCATTGAGGGGCATTTGAAGCCATATTAACTATAAGTTGATTATGACTCTTGTTATCATTAACCTTCACTTTATATGGGACTTTGTTGTTACTCTTATTTTTTGTGTCTGAGATACTTGTGTACTTGAGTTTTCCCATTGAAATTAACTTGACTTCTCTTTCCTTTAGTGTGTGACACAATTTAGTGAAGGAAGAGAATCCTTTGAACATGATTGATTAATGAAGTGTTGGTAGAGAAATCTATTTGAAGAGGTCCTGTAACTCTTGATTTGTTATGGGGCTAGTCATCTTAGCCAAGATGGTATTATACTGAAGAACAAAGTCTATGAGATGCTCATTTTACCTTTGTTTCTGTTGTGCAACTTGAGCATATGAAACCTTATCACCAATGTTGATGCTAAAGTGAGCTAAGAACATGTTGGCTAAAGGATTGAATGCATTAACTGAATGCTTTGGTAAACTATAAAACCATTGCAAATCATAATCCTTTAGGCTTCATGGAAAGAGCTTGGTAAGTAGTCAGTTATTTTGTACATAATCCAAGCATGCTATGTGAAAATATCTCAAATGTGTCTCTAGACCACCCTTTCCATCATAAAGAGTAAGCTTGAGTTGAACAAAACCTTGTGGCAAGGGTATAGAAGCAATGTGACATGCCAATGGTGTATGTTAAAAAGTAAAAGAATCCAAAGCCTATGTAGGTCTAGTGGCACCTTGCTCAAGATGTAGCACCTTCAATTGAAGAGATACAATCTCCTACACAAAGACTGCCACATTAAGAGATAGGGATGTATTAGATGTAGCTAGTGGCACAGAGGTAGGTTGGGCTGCTATAGGAGGTTGTTGAGACATAGTTGCCTCCATAGTGTCATTTACAACTGGTTACTCTTTGGTTTGAGAAGATTGACCATTGTTCACTCTTTGTTGTTCTTCTTGTATTATTTTAAGCATGTCATCTTGAATGTCAAGGTGTTTAGTTAATATTTATTGGAGTTCCCTTTTATCAATTTCATCAAAATTGGTATATTGGGTCATTATTAAGGCAGGAAAACAAGTTGAAATTTGATTTATTTTTTTACAAAAAATTGTAATAGGCGAGGTGCTAAAAAAAGCAAGTATTGAATATAGAGAATGCAAAGATCTAAAAATAGTGAATTGGAAATTGCACAAAAAGGATACAAAGATCACAAATATTTAAGGTGATACCTCAAGAAGTGAATAAGAGCTAGTACATGCAACTAGGGTTTTTACAATAATACTTTTACAAAATACTATGAATTTTTGAAATTAAAATTGAATTTCTAATTTAAGTATGTAAGTAAAAATTCAAAAATTTATGGGAAAGTGTTTGATTTAATGGGACCTAATAGATGCAAATAGGGGTTTTAAGATTTTTTTTTTGAAATTACTATGAATTTTTGAAATTGAAATTGATTTTTTGATTTTAATATGCAACTAGAAAATTTAAAAAATGATTGGAAAATTACTGGGAGCTAGTTGATGCAACTAGGGTTTGAAATAAAATTATTTTTAAAATTTACTGTTAAATTGTAAAAGTTGGGATGAATTTATTCTTTAAATATTCAAGAAAAAATTTAAAAATTTATGGGAAAAATCAGCTAGGAATTTACCCTAGGGTCTCTAAGGTTTTTATGTGTTATTCAAAGTAAGTCGGGTTCACCAAATGTTTTAAGAATTTTGAGAATATTGGCGTTTTATTCCTAATTTAGTTAAAGGGTCTGGATTGATAAACTAGTAAATAATATGCAATAGATAAGTTACTAATTTTTTAAATTTAATAATAATTTGACTTTTTCTAAAAATAGGAATGAAAAAGAGAAAATTAAACTTATCTTATTCTATATTGATCTAATTGAGACATGGTTTGATATTCACTATGCATGCTTGGGACACTATCACAAATATAATTTTGGCTTTCATTATTTGATTGGATAGGAGTGCCAAAAGTGGACAGGAGTGGCACCAACACTATAGTCCTTGTTTGGTGTTATTGTCCTAAAGAGATAAACTTTCTAGGTTTTGTTAAGTAGGTCTATGTGACATTGTCTCTGAATTTTTGAAGCCTCATTATTAGTAGTGGTCTTTGTAAAGGTGATTTTATTTATTTTTATGCCTTTAATGTATTTGAACAAAATTGTAGAAAATAGGTAAAAGGGGTTAGAGTGTGTAAGATATTCTAGACGTGCTTCACACCCTGTGTGTGGGCACACTGCCTACATACCAATACTTTAAAGAGGGATCAAGCCATATGTAGTTCTCCCATTTGATGTGCTTTGTGAAATTGTGTATATGAAGATGTAGAATGCTAAAATGGATGTGCTTGAGGTGGCTAGGGACTGGTACAAGGATTTGAATAAGCTTGTAAGTGTGTTGGCTGGCTATATGTAGAGAATAGGGAAGATTTCTCGAGTAGTATTGCTTGTATTCTTGTTTGCTTAGTGATAATTTCCAACCATTTCCAAATAATATTTGAATGGGATTTTATGGGGATCTATTTGTCATGGATTGAATTTTCTCACATTAGGTCATCTAAGAGAAGGATGGGGAACCAAAAATGAGCTTGGATAACAACACCAAAAGTGAACAATAGTGGCATCGATGTCCCTATCCTAGTTAGGCACTATTATCCTGGGTAGAAAAGACCTAGGGGGATGGATTAGTCATAAAAAGAGGGTTTTAACATAGCTAGGATCAGGTGTAAAAGGTGACAGATGATTGGGAATCAATGAAAATAAACCTATAAGGGTCATGGGAGAAAATAAGAGGGATTTATGGGTTGGGTATCATTAGCCATGCTCAAGTTACCAATTTTTGCATTTTATATGACTACACATACTATACTATTAATTTCTTCTTTGATGCTTGCTCATAGATTAAGAGCATCTTATATGGTTGAGTGTCTTCAACCAGTTTGATGTGCATATTTACTAGGGATGGATGAACTCCTTTCATCTCATTGTAGCTTCTTGGAAATAAATCCTTATATTCCTTTAATAACTCAAATTTTTTGGAAATTTTAATGTCAGTCTAGTAATTTCCTACAATAACCATTTTTGGTTCTTGATCCATTCTAATGTTATGCTAGATAGTTTGAATTGGCTTAGAGTAGGGTTGGTCTATAGTGGCACTAGCGTCACAAACAAATCATGTGCGATATTTTGTAAGAACATCCAAATGATTTAAAAAAAGGTCAAGTTGATTAGATCCTTTACCTTCTTCTACATGAGACACTAGCTTCTATTTTTTTAGTCATATCTCTTCACGTTGATCTTGATCAAGGACTAGTTTTAATGTAAAAACAAGTTATGCTAATGGTTCATTAAAGAGAGTTAATACTTCTTCAGGGACATGATGTATATTTTTCAAGTGATCTTCAATGGGACTCAGGTTACCTACAACTACTTTGTGTATGGCCTAGAGAGTGAGGCACAAATCCATCCTTGATGAAGAATAAGATAGTGTCAAGATCATGTTCTCCTTTAAGAGATGCCAAAATTAGGTACCCATGTGTCACTCTTCATGAACATACCATGCCTGTGCCTAGGTGCATAAATTACCATATAATGCATGCACCCATAAGTACTCTGGTAAGTAAGAATCTTCATCTCTCCATATTGACTCACATGCCTCTATATGGGGTTTAGGTTCTTATACTCTATTATAGCTAGTTGTTCCCCTACATTTATTGTCTTGATGGAATTGATGATGTAAGGATGAGCATACTTGATCCCATTAGAGAAGCCACTCATGATGGGTTTTCCACCATATTATAGCTATATCATCAAAGAGGTGAACTAAGGATTGAATACGATCAATATCAGTGTGATAAATTTTTTTAAGGCACTAGACAAAGTTGTAGACTTCGATCTGTCTGTGGAAATGTGGAGCTTCATGTAGTCTTTATAGAGTTGCATTTATCATTGGTCCTCTCATGACTTGGCTAGTGATAAGGAAAATGAACCTATGGAATTTATGATACTGACGCAAAACATTCACTCTTTTGGTGAGGTAATAGTCACTATGGGCCCAATAATTACAAGCATTGCTTGTAGTGTCAAAAAGGGACTGAGTGTCTGACCACCATAGAATGCCATCATGAGTAAGATCCCATTACTTATCATTCCTAGTAGTGAAATTATAGATGTGGGTAATATCTTCTTCCACATTGACAGGTTTTATGTAAGAGGGCCCATTTGTTTGATCTAGAGGAATAACAACACATTGATCAACATTATCAAAATTGATATAATGCTTCTTAAAACTTAGGTATGCATTATTTTCATAACAACAAGACCATACCAATAGATTTGGGAAGTCATCAACCTTTGCTAACTCAAGAACCTCAAAGTCATCCTTAAAAGTCACTCCAAGTATATCAACCATTGCATTATTGAGGACAATAATCAATAAAGCACGAGTTTTTTTAGACATAAACAACACATGTGGTGAAGGCTATAGTGATGGGCTATCCATTTTTCACCATGCATCCTTGGTGAGGACATTTACTTAACTACCAGTGTCAAATAAGATGTCCCATATTACCCAACCATTGATAGTAGCATTTACTAGTATCTCTTTTTCTTCTAGTGGGGTAGAAGGGATAGGGGTATCTTGCCATCGTGCATGATTTAAATGGTGATCGTTAATCTATCAACTCATTTGAGGTTGAGCATCCATTGGTGCTTATACCTAATTCTTAATCCAAATGCTTAGCTGTGGGATAATGTCCTCATCTAACCTACGTTTGCATAGCTCCTAGAAGATGTATCATGCCATGTTTTGAGGTTCTATTGCCTTCTACATATCAAAACATTGTGTTACCTATTTGTCTTTTAGAAATTGAATTTCTCCTTAGATTTCTCATACTAGTGTCATACTAACCTAGAGTACATCCTTTTGTTATTGAGCATTAGGGTACTTCCTCGCTTGAGGCTCTTTACACTATACCTTATCAATAAGATTAAAGGTAGACTAAGATTGTCCTCTACTATGCATTGCGATATTCACTTATTGAATATTTGGGGTGCTTGAACATGCATGCCAATGTGGTTTATCAGTATGTTTTATACCTTCATCCTTTTCATTTATCTCCTTGGTGATGGATATGTACAAGTTAGAACACTCTTCCAACCAATTTTCCTTTTTACAGAAAGCACATGTAGGGTAGACTGGATAATATATTTGATAATGCTCTAAGGATCCACACTTGTAACTTGTTCTTGGTGGGAAATAACTACCTCCTAATCCTTGTCCTATACCTTGACCATAATAGCCACCATTATGCTGATTATTTCCCACAAAGATTTGGCATTTACCGCACACACATACTTCATGGATGTCACTAATTAGCCAACAATCATTAGTGTCATGGGTGTAGGCATCACATATTTTACAATAGTCAGACACCTTTGAGTGTGTAGCTCACTGCAAGAGAGGACAAAAATGTATATCTTGGTCCTCATGGTAGATTTCACATGACTGCTTCAGTATAATGTAGATGTTCTTACATGGGCAGTTGCTTTGAGTATGTCCTTCAGACTCAAAATTAGTGCACCGAAGTCCACTTAGAGTATCATGTGTATTATTTGAAATTAGTTTTTCAAGTTGAAATGTCATTGAATCTATTTGGGCTTCCATGAAGGGGCTTATCTTAGTGTTAATACTACCAATGGATTTAGTATGGATGGTAGCTTCCAAAGCTTCACATGGGCTAGTGTATATCTTCTGGGATAGTTTTCATTGAAAGGGAAGTAATAAACCTCCCACAAACCACTATGCATGCCGAGAAACATTAGTTTCGAATGATAGCTTTGACAATAGTGTTTTGAACCTTGCATCATACTCTCATACACTTTCATTAAGTTCCTACTTTATATCCTTCAATGCAGCTATAATTTTTTTTTAAAATTTTGGAATGTCAAATTCTTGAAGGAATGTCATTTTGAGTTGATCATAGTCAACCACCAATATTTTAGGGTCAAACTTTCTATACCATTTATACGATTTCTCCAAGAGTGTAGTTTTAATTGGGTGGATTTTTTATTATAAGAAGTGATGCCTCACACCATCCAAATAAGTTCACACTTATGGACGTGTTCAGCTACATTCTCTATGCCTCAATATTTAGGTAAGTGAAGTGTCATTTCATAATATATCATCATCAGCTAAGGTGCTTGAATTGGTGGATATTAAGAACCTCTAGATCCTATCCCTTGAGGAAGAAGTTTGCCACTTCCTCCCATGCCATTTCCTAGTCTACCTCTAGTGCCTCCAGTAGTAGTGTCTATGTTGTGGGATGTGATAGCTAGTTGATTATTCAAATTTGGGCCCGTACTCTTCCACTTTGAAGGTCAAATCCTCTAGGAATCCCAAATTACACTATGAAATTCCCTTGAACAAGGAAATAAAGTGTTAAGTCTGTATGAGTGTTAATTGACTTAGTTTCGATATTATTTATAGGTTAAATCTTTGATTTCATGATATCTATATCTTAATTATGTATATGTATGTCATCTAATTCAAAAGCATGAGTATGCATTATGGGTGAGAAGCTTGGTTGGTTTAGACTTGGTTCTTTAATTTCTACCATCCAGCTAGTTTTTCCTTTATATGATAAAAGTGTCATGGGGTTCAATGTGAAAGTGATTGGGTTATCCTTGTGTGTTTATGATTCCCTACGGATCCTAACAACACTTCTTGAGTTCTCTCTATCTCTTCTCACACTGCTTAAATCCTATAATCCTCTATCGAGCTTCATCATATTTTCTCTTCTATAATGCTCACTGACTAGCTACCATTATAACTTATAATCTTTTACCAACTCTCCTCTACTCCCGTTTAAATGTCTGACCCATGAAAAGTGGGATTTAGCTCTCCATTGGCATAGTCTCAAGTCCACAGTCAATAAATAACTTCTTGATTTATAAAAAGAAATATCTAATATAACAGCCATATAGTTTTCTAAAGAATCAGATCTTGGCTTCTTCAGGACATGAATATGTAGTTACAACATATTCTAGAATGTAGTTGTTAATAATCCTCTCCACTAGATGTTAAAAACTTGCATCCATGGTGTTCTGAGTCATGCTAAGACTTTTTATTGTTATATCATCCAAGACTGTCTTCTTCCAAGGTTTCATGATCATCCTTGAACATTTGTAGATAGATAAGTGTACAAATAAACTAAGATTTTAGAAAATAAAGTTTCATACAATGCAATGTAGAGATTTTATTCTACTCACTATTGTTTGGAAATTCTTAGTTCAAGGTAGGGAAATACAAAATTATATTCAACTCTAGTAATCCATTGCTCAATACTCTTAAGGGTGACATGTTCAAACATATTCCATGATTATGTAGCAAGTGCCACTAGTCTTGGTAATGGAACCAAAACATTGGGTTTTTATTATTAATAGTGCTTTGATGCTGAAATGTAGCCCAATGAGCTAGCGTGCTGGCCCTTTCATGCAAGACTGTGGTATTGTATGCTCACTCGAAGCATACAAATAGAGACTTATTCCCATAGGTTATGTTGCACAGTAACATTAACTAATTATATTCCTTGGGTTAAACATATATTTAATTAGATATTACATAGAGGAAGAGATAAACTAATTTAATCCTAGTATCATTGTGTTTAAACACCATAATCATGCAAAAGAGTGTCATGAAGTTCCAAGTTTGTTATTTAGAAAAAGAGAAGATTTATATAGATTTCATACTAAGTTCCAATCACCAAATGCTCAACCTAACCTAGTGTAGATACAAAACTATCCATTTAACTGAACATGAACACAAGTATGGTTATAATATTCACAACTTATATATTAAGCTTTAGTAAGATATGATATCAATAAAAATCCATCATACAGTAATTTACAATAGGGGTATTTATACTTATTTATCCCTGACCAAGTATTTAAAACATTAATGACATGAGTAATTGGCCAACAAAATCTCTATAAACTAAGATTTGTGGTAGTCTAATATATAACTCCTCTTAAGGACCAGGCCTTTGTGCCCCCTATATACTTGCTTTATGCTAAATCCTTTCTGCCATGTGTTGATCTCCTTGTGGGCCACTGAAAAACTCTAATAGATAAGGTTTGGGTGACCCTCAAGAGTTGCTCTTTAATCATTTTCCACTTTTCATGCAATTTCAAAGTCTTCCATTGATGTTGTGAGTCCTATAATCTTGGGTTCCTTATGGTGAATTATTTTCTTAATTAGGTGTTTCTATAAGTTTTCACTTTTTACATTTAGGAGAAATAAGAAACTAAAGTTAAATGGTCAGGGGTTTGTACGTACCCGGATGAAGTTGCGCACCATATTCAGACATTGTAGGGACTCCTCTTTGGCTGTGGAGGAAGACACCTATAGAGAGAAAGAGACTCAAACAAAGAAAATGTTAGACATATATATGGTGGACTGCCAAGCACATGCTCAGTCCCGGAAGCGTAAAGACTTCCTGGAGGGATGACAATCCACTTTTTGATAAAAAGAGTGTCGGATAAAGAGAAATAATGAAAGACTAAGAAACAAAAAGTAGACAATGCATACCTGTGTTTTGCTGTAAGTCTTACACAGTCACCGACGTCAGTAGTCCTGTCAGTATCAGATATTCAAGGTTGCCGATGTCAGTTAGTCTGCTAACGTCGGTAGGGGCAATGGTCCTTGGATGGGTTTTTGGGTTATGTCCATGGTCTACAGAAGGAATTTGGGAGTTTAAAGAGTTTGTGTAGGGTTGTAGGGAGATGAATAAGGTCCACATAAGGTCAAAGGTAGAGGATAGGTTGTCAAAAAGGGTAAGGGTATGAAGAAGGCTTTTTAGCCTCTCCAGGGAGAAGTTCGGTCTGGTCTAGTTGATAGTATTTAGAAGTAGTAACTAAAAACTAATTACTAATCCCTTCTAAATTAATGAAATGAAAAGGTAGAAGAATACTTAGCTCTTGCTTGGTGCAGAACCAGAGGTGTTTAAATGCTTGTACCTATTGTGGCTTCATGTTGAAGACCTCGTGCAATATTCTAATCTGATCTGGAGTCACTTGGGCAGAGTCTCTGTGGCTAAGGGAGTGTTAGTTGAAGTCTGATGCCTAGTGATGTCTCAGAGTCCAGGAGAGAAAGAGAGCCAGAACCAGATCTAAGCAAGAGAGAGAGTGATTTTGAAGGAAGCATCTGAGAGAGAGTCAATTCGAGAGTCCAAGAGCCTGTAACTCATCATTTGAAGTTGGTTTGTGTAACTGACGTCAGCCGTTCCATTGGTGTCAGCTGACATTTGACTGACATCAGTGGGTGAAAAATGAGTAAAAAGGGCTAAGAAGCCTGTTCTTCATCTGCCAAGTGCACTTGTCATTGGAGAACGGTCAAATGATGAGGTTATTAAGCACAAGGGTTAGTTAGGAGGTTGGGGGGAGTAAGAATAGGTCTTAGGTAACTCATAGGGTGAGAAAAGGTCTAAGGGTGAGGGAATCCTCTTTGGATGTGGAGGAAGACACCTGTAGAGAGAAAGAGACTCAAACAAAGAAAATGTTAGACAGATATATGGTGGACTGCCAAGCACATGCTCGGTCTTGAAAGCGTAAAGACTTCTTGGAGGGATGACAGTCCACTTTTTGATAAAAAGAGTGTCAGATAAAGAGAAATAATGAAAGACTAAGAAATAGAAAGTAGACAATGTGTACCTGTGTTTTGATGTAAGTCTTCCAAAGTCACTGACATTGGTAGTCCTGCTGGCGTCGGTTATTCAAGGCTATCGACGTCGATTAGTCTACCAATGTCGATAGGGGCAATGGTCCTTTGATGGGTTTTTGGGTTATGTCTGTGGTCGACAGAAGGAATCTAGGAGTTTAAAGAGTCTGTGCAGGGTTGCAGGGAGATGAATAAGGTCCACATAAGGTCAAAGGTAGAGGATAGGTTGTCAAAAAGGGTAAGGGTATGAAGAAGGCTTTTCAGCCTCTCCAGGGAGAAGTCTGGTCTGGTCTGGTTGATAGTATTTAGAAGTAGTAACTAAAAACTAATTACTAATCCCTTCTAAATTATTGAAATGAAAAGGCAGAAGAATACTTAGCTCTTGCTTGGTGCAGAACTAGAGGTGTTTGAACGCTTGTACCTATTGTGGCTTGATGCTGAAGACCTCATGCAATATTCCAATCTGATCTGGAGTCACTTGGGTAGAGTCTCTGTGGCCAAGGGAGTGTTAGTTGAAGTTTGATGCCTGGTGATGTCTCAGAGTCTAGGAGAGAAAGAGCTAGAACCAGATCTAAGTGAGAGAGAGTGATTTAAAAAGGACTATCTAGGAGAGAGTCGATTTGAGAGTCCAAGAGCCTGTAACTCATTGTTTGAAGTCAGTTTATGTAATCAACGTCAGTGGTTCTGCCGGTGTCGGTTGACATTTGACCGACGTTGGTGGGTGCAGAATGGGTAAAAAGGGATAAGAAGCCCATTCTTCATCTACCAAGTGCACTTGTCATTGGAGAATGGTCAAATGATGAGGTTACTAAGTATGAGGGTTAGTTAAGAGGTTAGGGGGGAGTAAGAATAGGTCTTAGGTGACTCATAGGGTGAGAAAAGGTCTAAGGGTGAGGTGTCCAAGGTTAGGTGTCCACGGTGAGGTGTTTAGGTGAGATGTCAAGGGTGAGGTGTCATGGGTGATGTCATTAATTTAAAATAATTATTTTATTTTAAATTAATAAGTGTGTGGGTTAGGAATGTTTAGAAGTGGACCAAGGGGGAATCGACCAAGGAGTAGACACAATTTTGGTGTCTACATTTGCCCCTTTTTGTCTTGTTGGTTGTTTTAACGAATTGCAAGACAAAAATAGGAGTAAGTTGCCCCAAGTATGGGATGAGGTCTTTTTCTTGTCTTGTTGGTTGTTTTGACAAATTGCAAGACAAAAATAAGAAAGGTTGCCCCAAGTATCATGATGAGGTATCCCCCCTCAAAGCGAGAATCAAGGGAAGTTAACCTGATGTCGGGTGCCGATTTGATAGATAGTGGATGTGTATGGTGAAGTTGGAGTGATAACGCTGCAATAATTGAGATTGCACGTATACCACTTCACATGATAGTCTAGTCAAATTGTTGCAGGCAAGGTTGAGGAGTGCTAAAATTGAAATAATTAGTCCCCAACATTTAGTCATAGTTGATTGGGTTATTTGATCAAAGCTGTAGCTCCAATGGTCGTCGTGTTCCAAGTATTCTGGGCTTAGGAAGTGCTCTTGAAAACATGAAAATGTCACAAGTAGTGGGGATCAACTAGAGCATGATCCAATACTTGTGAGGGTCGTAATGTGAGGTGCATACAATTTTGCTATCTATTCGTGAGGTAGCATACATGCAATCAAAATAACTAAGGCAAAGTTGTCTCGAAAATGGTCGTGGTCTGAGGAGATAGTCGCGATCTCCAAGGTTATTGGTCGAGTTGGGTCAAAATATAAGTGATCTCAAATAGTTGTTTGATGTGGTCAGGGAGATGGCTATGATCTCCAATGTGCCCCCTGAGAAGTCTAGGTAACTCATTCAGTGTCAGGGCTGGTTGTTTGGTCATGATTTTGGGTTGGTATAGATAGTTAGTCCATTAGATGGACGGATGAAGGAATGGAAGAGCTAACCTCAGAAGACCCCATGTCAACTGAGTGCTGCCTACATAGCCCCTATTTGAAGGGCCTCAGGCCAATGTAGTTCTCCCTAAAAGTGAGGAAGAATATAGGTTATGGATTGGGTTGGTCTAGGTTAAGTCATGGTTAAAGGTTAAATGGTTTGTCCATCAAGTAGACGAATAAATGGATGGCCGAGCTAACCCCAGAAGATGCCGTGTCCACTGAGTGCTACCTACATAGCCCATACAAGGGCCTTAGGCCAATGTAGTTCAAAATGGTTGATAGTTGTTTTGGTCAGGTTATAAATGATGAGTGTATGATGATGTTACAGCCTTTTCCATATTATGTGATGGTGTATTCTGTAACATTGGTTATATGGTTTTTCATCCCTAGCAATTTTCCATATTGGTGATGGATGTATGCTAAAAATGAAATGAGTTTATTTATGCTTCAGCAAGTAATGGTTTATGCTTGACATAAATTGTGTTTGGTTGATAGTTTTCATGTGTATTGTTGTCCATAGAAACTAGTGTGAATGGGCTATGTCATGTTAGTGGTCTGAAAATATTTGGTTTGGTTTGGTTGGTTTTGGTTAGATAATGGTATGGTTATGTGTGACCAAGATGTATAAGAAGCGAAAGGCGCATTGCTCTTTCATTGACAAGGACCATAATGATTGCATAGATAGGGTTTTTGAAAACAAAAGCCCCGTTCATGCATTACGTCATTGACCATTGTTTGTGTTAAAGAATTATTCGAATCACTTGACATTAAGTGAGCTCAAAATCCCTTGAGTATGTTAGGGTAATAGGTATGAGTGGATGATATGGCAGGATAGCGTAACCCCTTTTTAGCAAGGATAGCCTTGCCCCTTTTATAGGTGACCTTGAGAACAACTATAGACAAGTCCATGACTTTATAGTTTGTCAGTCAAAATTCATTTTTTTGTGGTAGACTGATCAATGTGGGAAGTCCACTTAGGGATGTTGTGTTTGGTTTTATGGCCATGTTGTGCTGTGTATGTAGCAAAATTTAGGCATAGCCATCCTTTGAGGGAGTGGTCTATATTTTGCTTTATATGTTTTGAGGTCTTTGAATAGCTGTCCTTCAAGGGAGTAGTCTATGAATTACAACAATGATGCAACTGTCCTTTGAGGGAGCAGTCTACATTTATAGTTTATGACCTTTGGTTAGGCATCCCCAATCTTATATTTTTTGTTGACTAGACTTTCGGTCATGGACTTGACTATAGAGGTTTAAGGGTTCCCTTTTTATTAGGATAAAGCATTCATGCTTGATAAAAGGGTTGATTAATGTTTGTAGGGAAAAGGGTTGAAAGGAATGTGAATGACAATGATGGGGGTTACTCAAGGGACGAGCTCAAGTTAAACATCAAGTGAATAATTACTTGACTAACAATAAAATGGTCGAAGACGTAAGGCATTAAGAGGCTTAGGTTCTAGTCGGCCTTCGAGAGAGGACAGACGATAAGTCCTTGATCTATGCTTGTGCATCATGATGTAAGGTTTGAGTCAATTAGGAGCAATCTTGCCCCATTTTCTTCATTCCAAATTGGTCACATGTTGGTTGTCTGTAAGGATGAGATCTCTGATTTTGAAATCTTGCTCTTTTAGATTATGGTTGTAGGCATGTTTTAGTCGATGTTGGACGTGAAGTTGGTTAGTATGTTGTTGGCATTTGGGACAACGCTGAACATAGTTGTTGCAGTCTTGGTTAATAGTGGGCCAATAATAGCCCAGGTGGAGGATGCGCTTGACAAGCGAGTTACCACTGAAATGTCCCCTTCAAATCCTGTCATGGACTTGTTTGATGACGTGGGATGTTTCAATGGTTGTTAGGCATTGGATAAGGAGGCCGTCTAGACCTCATTTGTAAAGAAGACCCCTAACATGGTGTAGTGAGTAGTACTCTTGATAAAAGCTCATCGTTTATTGCCCTAGAGGTTAGGAGGGATGATAGAATATGTCAAATAGTCGACAAGTCATTTATACCAAACATCATGTGGACTAGTGAGGTTAGGAGGAATTTCCCCCAGAGATGATGGTCGAGATGTGCCCAAGATAGAAATCTTGGTTTGTGTTGGTTGAGAGGTCTTGATGAATAATGGGTATGTCAAAGGAGTAGAAATGTGGTCTTTCCTTTATCCTTCACAGTTTGGGGCCTGGTGGCCACATTAACAGTGTTGATTTCAAATAAAGGTTGAGGAAGTACTATAGTCTTATGTTGGGATCCAGATTTAGGTGAAGAGGTTTGGGCTGTTGTTGGTGGTTTGTCAAAAAAGTGGTCAGAAGAAGCCTCAATGTGAGGGGTGCCCTTTTTTAGGTGTTGGCGAATGACAACCTTAAAGGCACAACAATGTTCAGTATCATGTCCAGGTGTGCGATGATACCAACATAGTTTAGTGTCATGGAACCAAGATGGTTTTGGTCTGAGAGGTTTGTATGGTTTAATAGGCGGGGGGATAATGCTCGAAGACTGCAATAATTGGCATAACATCAAAGCATAAGAACCCACTAATGGCTTTGCATGCATTGCAGTAGAGGTTGACAACTTTTATTTAGAAGTTGTATGAAGAGTTTGTCGTACCATCTTTTTCACTGGTGGTGTGACCACACGCGTAGGATGGTAGATGTGTGAAATTTGTTGGAGGAAGTATGTTTTTGATGGGTTGAAAGAGTAATGGAGGTAATTTGTTGTTGTTATGTGTTGGAGTAGGAAGCACTCCTATTAAGGTGGACGGGTGTGGGCCCAAAATAGAGGGCAATGATGAAGGTGGGGGAGGAGTTCTCTGACGGGGTTTATTAGCCTTCTTTGTTTTAGTGTGAGGACTACTATTGTGTGGTGCGAGGTTCAAATCAACCTTCACCGAATCTTCTTCAGCTGAAGTGGGTGAGGTGGCAAGTTCCTCTCTTGGCAGAAAAGGGATTGGAGAATGTGGCTCTTCAAGTGGAAAGAGCGTAGGGATGATGATGGCTTCTGCATGAGGACGAGGAGCGGGGAAAGTATGATCCCCTATTGATGATAAGAAGGATGAGGGCGAGGTAGCCAGCATTGGTGCCATAAAAGCATCCTCCAATATGGGAGAGGTTGAAGTAGACTCTCCCACATGTGAAAAGGGGTTGGATGGAGGATTATCCTCCACCGGTAGAGGAAAAATAGGAGAAGAAGGCTCTTCTACCCATGGTGGACAAATAGGAGAAGAGAGTTCTTCTACCTGTGGTGGACAAATAGGAGAAGAGAGCTCTTCTACCTATGGTGGACAAATAGGAGAAGAAGGCTCTTCTACCTGTGGTGGACAAATAGGTTGACTAACTTCTTTAGACTGTGAAAGAGGTTGGTTAGGAATAAAAGGCGAGACCGTGTTGACCGTGCATATATTGCGTTCTTGAAGGTCATCGGCCATGATCTGAATGTTGTTTTGACTTGGGGGATGGTTAGGGAATGGTTGTCTAAAGACATCCATGTTTTGATTAGCCGGTGCATTTGGGTTATCCAAAATAAGATCCCCCTTGTCTAACATGTCTTGAATGATGTTTTTGAAGGTTTTGTAGTTGTCTGTGTCATGACCTTTGACACGATGATAGTGAGAAAAGTCATTTTCCCTATACCATGTAGGGATGGATTTTAAGGGGTCAAATTGGGGTGGTTAGATTTGAGGGAGGTTGAGGACCCCCTACTTGACTAGTTTATCCAACACAGAAGTGTATGAATCTCCTATTGGAGTGTATTGACGCTGTATGTATCATTGTTGGAATTGTCTGGTGATGTATTCTGATGTGGAAGGTTGAGATGGGTTGGTTGTTGTTAAAGATGATGGTCTAAGTACTACAACATTTCCCGATCCCTTAGACTTGAAGTTGGAAGAATAAGGTTTGGAAGACGAAGGGTCATTGAATTTTGCATTACTATGCAATTTAACATTGTCTTCCTCAATTGCGCGGAGTTCAAGCTTTCGAGCCATGGTGAAAGCTTCATCAAATGTGCAGAATGTCTGAACTTGCAAAGTGGATGAGATGTGCTTAGCACATGCTCTTGAAAAGAGCTCAATGAGCTCAGTTTGAGGTAAAGAAAAGGAGAGTTGGTTGATTAAACTTCTCCATCGAGCAACAATATTGGCTATTGACTCATCGTCAAATTGCCTAATAGAATATAGGTCTATAATGGAGACCTTTTTAGTTATGTTGATTGAAAAGTGGTCAAGAAATAGTTGAGCTAGTTGAGTGAAGGTAAGTAGAGAGTGACTGGTAATAGAACTATACCAATCGAGGGCAGCACCAGAAAGCGACATGGGAAATGTGCATAGTAACAATGCATCGTCATGTGCTATAAGGTAACAAGCATGTCTAAATACTCGTAGATGTTGCTGTGGGTCCTCTTTACTTTGAAAGTGAGTAAACTTGGGAAGTTCCCACTGGCTAGGATATGGTTGAATAGGCACTGAAGGGTGTATGGGTTCGTTGCAAATTTGTTCATATGAAAGAACATTGCTTAAACTAGAAATGGATGTTTCAAGGTTAGACATCTTATCCATCAACATCTTTATTAGATCGACTGATTGGTTGACAAGAGGGGCACCCCCTAGGTTGTAAGGTGCCTGAAAGGTGTTAGGAGGGGCGTATGACATACTTGGTTGCATTTGTGTAGGCATAACATATTGGTAGTTCGTCATAGGGATTGATGTTGAGGCTAAAGGGGCTTGTGCCATGAAGTTGGAAGGCACAAGTTGACTAGATACCACCAAAGGTGGTTAAATGGTGGTATTGGTAAAAGGATAGGTAGTCACTCCCATGTTTATGGGTGCAATAGTGTGTGGGGTAGAGACAATCAAGTTTTGGAATGGTGTAGAACTTTGTTGAATGGCTTGTGGTTGAGGGGGTACAGAAACCCCAATGGAGATAGATCTAGAAACAAAAGGAGAGGCCACACTTTGAATATTGGTCATGGTCAGGTTGTTAGTTGAGGCAATGGCCTGGGTGACCATGGGTTGGGTTACAGAGGCTGTTGATATGATTGCCGTTTCAACTAAGGAAGTTGGCATCCCATAAACTAGGTTGCCTAAAGGATCTTGCGTTTGACTTCTCGCGAGATAGTGCTGAAGAGCCTTGACATTGAGGTCAAGGAACTTTTCAAAGTCTCGGTCCCCTTCGAGAACAATTGAAGGTTGATTGGGGTTGGTTGGATAGGAGTACGTTTAGTGTCTGAGTTATACTCCATTAGAGGACTTGTTATGAAAGGTGAAGGTGGAAGTGGTTTTTGCCTTGCGTGGTCAACAAGAGTTTTGGTTTGACTATGTGTCAAAACCATCCAAGGCAAAATAGATTCAGGTTCTAAAAAGTGTATTTTTCAGCCTCAGAAAACTAGATTTTGTTTTTGACAGCAAAAGAGTCGGGTTTTTAGCTTGCTGTTTGAGAATAAATTTTTTTGACAGTGACCGACGTCGGTAGAAAAACCATGTCAATGAAGTAAGTTGCTGATGTTGATCAGATAACCAATGTCGATAAAGATCAGTTGCTGATGTCGGTGGAAAAACTGATGTTGGTTACTGTGTATTTCCAAAAACTCAAAAAGCTAAAAGTTTTTGGAAGAAAAAGAAAGTTCTGAGTTGTTTTTGGTCTCAAAATGATGCGTCCTCACCAGCTCAAACAATCAAATGAAAATAGAAAAGTAGATGAAGGCAAGCAAACTCTAAACATTTAATTCCTAAGAATAAATTTTAGAGTCATGGTGGCTTATGCCTTAGAAGAATATGTTTGAGAAGTGGGCTTTTAGAACGGGTCCTAAAAGAGGCAATCTAAGGTTGGTTTCGAGTTATGTTTTGGTGCTCAAAATTTGTATTAGGTTCCGTCTGTGGCCAAGTGCTAGGAGCTTGCTCCCCTCACTTCACGAGCCCAGAGCTAAGCTGGGTTGCTTAGCCAATATATACTTTGCCTAGAGTTTATACTCTGCCAGAGAACAGAGTGGGTTCTCCCCTTGGTAGTGAAGTCCAAGTAGGATCGCTAGGAAGGGTAAGGTATCCGCTAGGTGATGAAATCCTATTCAGGCCTTGTCTCAGGTATGTTTAGATGTTTAGTTTGATGTGCTTGTGGTCTGGATGTGTAACATATGTGCACTATGATTTATTCATAATGCATTTTTAATTACTAGATGAGCTAAAAATGCATTCAAGCAGGAATGAGATGCAATATTTTTTTAACCCAAATTGAAATGTTTTGTTCAGATGCAAAAAAGTATGGAAAAGGTTAAGAGTATGAATTTCACTACTCTAAGATGCAGGAAAAAGGTGACAAGAAGAAAAAGAAAGAGGTTCTTTTTAACTTGTGCTTATGATTTCTTTTCGAAAGAAAAAGAAAGAAGAGGAAGGATGCAAGAAGAAATCTTTTTCCTAATGCAGCTATATGAAAGTTTGCCTTTTAGAAGAAATGAACCCAAGGAAAACTCCAGGGTCCCACCGAGCGTGCCAGAATGTTTCTATAAGTTTTCACTTTTTACATTCAGGAGAACTAAGAAACTAAAGTTAAATGGTCAGGGGTTTGTATGTACCCAGATGAAGTTGCGCACCGTATCCAGACATTATAGGGAATCCTCTTTGGTTGTGGAGGAAGACACCTGTAGAGAGAAAGAGACTCAAACAAAGAAAATATTAGACATATATATGGTGGACTGCTAAGCACATGCTTGGTCTTGGAAGCATAGAGACTTCCTGGAGGGATGACAGTCCACTTTTTGATAAAAAGAGTGTTGGATAAAGAGAAATAATGAAAGACTAAGAAATAGAAAGTAGACAACGCGTACCTGTGTTCTGCTGTAAGTCTTCCACAGTCACCGACGTCGGTAGTCTTGCCAGCATCAGTTATTCAAGGTTGTCGATGTTGATTAGTCTGCCAACGTTGGTAGGGGAAATGGTCCTTGGATGGGTTTTTGGGTTATGTCCATGGTCGACAGAAGGAATCTGGGAGTTTAAAGAGTCTGTGCAGGGTTGCAGGGAGACGAATAAGGTCCACAGAAGGTCAAAGGTAGAGGATAGGTTGTCAAAAAGGGTAAGGGTATGAAGAAGGCTTTTCAGCCTCTCTAGGGAGAAGTCCGGTCTGGTCTGGTTGATAGTATTTAGAAGTAGTAACTAAAAACTAATTACTAATCACTTCTAAATTACTAAAATGAAAAGGCAGAAGAATACTTAGCTCTTGCTTGGTGTAGAACCAGAGGTGTTTGAACACTTGTACTTATTATGGCTTGATGCTGAAGACCTCGTGCAATATTCCAATATGATCTTGAGTCACTTGGGTAGAGTCTCTGTGGTCAAGGGAGCATTAGTTGAAGTTTGATGCCTGGTGATGTCTTAGAGTCCAGGAGAGAAAGAGAGCCAGAACTAGATCCAAGCGAGAGAGAGCGATTTCGAAGGTAGCATCCAGGAGAGAGTCGATTCAAGAGTCCAAGAGCCTGTAACTCATCATTTGAAGTTAGTTTATGTAACTAACATCGGTGGTTCCACCAGCGTCGGCTGACATTTGATTGACGTCGGCGGGTGTAGAACGGGTAAAAAGGGCTAAGAAGCCAGTTCTTCATCTGCCAAGTGTACTTGTCATTGGAGAACGGTTAAATGACAAGGTTATTAAGCACGAGGGTTAGTTAAGAGGTTAGGGGGGAGTAAGAATAGGTCTTAGGTGACTCATAGGGTGAGAAAAGGTCTAAGGGCGAGGTGTCCAAGGTTAGGTGTCCACGGTGAGGTGTCTAGGTGAGATGTCAAGGGTGAGGTGTCATGGGTGATGTCATTAATTTAAAATAATTATTTTATTTTAAATTAATAAGTGTGTGGGTTAGGAATGTTTAGAAGTGGACCAAGGGGGAGTCGACCAAGGAGTAGACACAATTTTGGTGTCTACATTAGGTCCTCTTTCATTGGTGCTTTCGTACCCTACAGGTTCTATGCCATGATGTTTTTGTGCCATCTAATTTCCATGCCATATACTTCTTGCACTATTTCCTTTCGTGTCTTGTCAATTTTGTGCCAAAATATCAAAACACTTAGCCAAAATTTAGGGTCCAATACCATGCTTAAAATACACTCTAACTCACCTTGAGTTGGGGTTAGTTTCTAAACCTATAAATACAAGTATTTGCCTCTTCATTTGGGGAGATTGGATAGACTAAATTTATAAAGTAGGATTTGGTGCATGATTCAAATCTATAGTGTTGTAATGCCAAAATCACAAGCCAAAGCCAACATCAAGCCACAAACTATGGTGCGAAGGAGAGAAGGAGATAGCCAAGCTTCATTGCCAAAGACTCTTTGAGCACAAGTTGAGCAAGCCACATAAGAAATATTTTTTAACATTCAAGGAAGGTAAGAAATTTTGTATTTTTTGCATTTTAGTTGTATTTTTTTTTCATTATGCTCCCCCTATGATCTAGGCAAGTAAGTGTTAGCATGTTAGTGTGTTTTTATTCAAATTTTGTTACTTGTTCTAACACTTGATCTAACCTCCCTTATTGGGTTCCTTGATCACAAATGGCATGCTAGGTGGGACCTAAAATCATCCCACGTACTAAGGATACCAAGATGCAAGTCATAAATCTTTAAATAAATGCTTTAATATCTTAAAATTTGAAGTTTTATCTTTGTTTGTGCCATATTTTTGTTTTTTGTGTTCACTAGGATTTACACAGAGACTGACATGATTTTTCCCTAACTAGAATCAGTCTTATGATAACTAACATTAGTCCTATATAACTGATGTTGATCATTATGTGTATCCCTAGAATTAATCTCAATCAATGTGTAGAATAACAAGCTAATAGGCCATCTATTGGAGCTTCATTTAGGATCAATAGGACTCCACTTTTGATGATTTTTTTTAAAACCACGTGTTTTCTCCTAAATTTTTATAATATGTTATAATTTTACCTTAAAGTTACATAAATGTTTAAAAAAATTCTTGAAATAGGATTTTGAATCTTTTTAAAGCTTCTAATTTCTACTTCTTGGTTTTATTGATATGTAAACTCTTTATTTAATCACCTTATTATAGGGTTTGACGAGTTTTTGTACTGAATTTATCTAACCAACATTTTTGGAATCATTTTTGTTTTGCCTTTAGGTTCATAGGTAATTGATCTTGGTTCTTATCGACTGGTATCAATTATTACTAGCTGATATAGGTCATAGGTAGCTGACATAGGTCACAGGTGACTGACAATGGTCTCTATGTGAAAAATTCAAAAATCCTACAGTTATATTTCCAAAATTTGTTTGCTCGTGCTTGATTATGCTTCAAATAAAAAAGAAACTCTCTAACCCTTGTAGGACCAATAAGACCTAAATTTTTAATTACTAGGTCTTGAACATTTCATTTTGGATGTTTAAAATGAATTTGGCTAACTCTTAAATACTTCATTTTGGTGCCTAAAAATAATTGCCAAGTTTTGAACATTTGATTCTAGTACTTAAAAGGAACATAGAATTTCTAAGTCTTAAACACTTCATTTTTGGTGCCTTAAAATGAATGCTTAAGTCTTGAACATTTGAATTTGGTGCCTAAATGAGTTTCTTAAGTCTTGAATATTTGGTTTTAGTGCTTAAAATAAATATAGGTGTTTTTGATTAAGTTGTTTTGTGCAATTTCTTTCAAGCTTTTACAATTAAGCCAAGGGCCAAAGAACTTAATCACACATCTCAATTTGGTGCCTAAAACAAACATTCACTTAGATTTCCAATTCTTGAAAGTGTTTATTGCTTGTGTGGTTTTTGTGCAAAATGAAGAGTGCATTTATTCTCTCCCCCTGTCCCCTATATGGAACTTGGGTGACCAAAAGCACCTTTTAACTTAAAATTTATGCCTAGTCCAAGGCATGGAAAGAATTTTGTCTAGGCTCTCCCCAAAATCCACATGGTTTGGGTGATCTAAATGCAACCCTAAAGTCTTTGCACTTAGTTTTATTTTCATGCAATTTGGTTTGTGAAGGGAAATTCATTACTTCTTCATGATTTCTTTAGGAAATCATTGACCTGGGGCTTCATATCCTAGCAGTGTTTCAACCCCACTCCACGATGGGGTATACAAATTAGGGTACATATACTATGAGAGCCAGGGGGTTGAGCGACTAACCTCTCATTTCATAAAGAAAATCTAAGTCAGGTCTAGTTAACTAGGGGATTCCACTAAGCAATCTATGGATGGAATCACTATGAAAAGGAATAGACCCTTGCATAGTAAGTTAACTGGTATGAACTAAATTGATGTGAGACATCTATAGTTTTAATAATGCTTGGGACCAATATAGACATTCAAAAACTATAATTTTAGTCAACCCCATTTGACCAACCTTATTAGTTATAGGATTAGGATGTTACATTTAGATGTTATGTCATTCCATCCTTTTATTGCTTGGTTTTTTCCATCTAAAACCATTTTTTTGTTATACCACATCTAAAATAAGTCTTTTGTGCACACTACTCCTTTGTTTGAGGAAGAGTTATGTTATCTAGTTGACACCATGCTTTTGTCTTAGGATTTTGTGTCAAAAACATTATGTGTGTGTCACTTGATTGAAATGGGTAATGTTACACTACCCTAATTATTTCAAGTTTATGCCTTAGATTCTTTGAAACAAACCATTATTACATCTTTAGAGAGCGATAACACTGTTACACTGCTCAAATTTGTTTCATAAACTTTTTTTCCTTGTGCCAAATGCCATTTTTAGAACCAATGCCATGTATGTTGTTTGAATCTTTGTCTTGTGTCGTTATGTCATTCCATTTTATCTAGATCATTGTTTGTTTGAAGATGCCTAGTTTCTTAAGTTAAGTTTTTAATTAACCTTGCCAAGTTTAAATTTAAACATTGGTTATTTTTTGTTTATGCCTTACTTAATTGGGGCTTATACACCGATATTTCTCTTTTGGGTTGTGGAACTTAGGTTAATTCATTAGCCAACTTTGAAAATTATTGCTTGGATCTTTGCCTAGTGTCATTATGCCATTCAATTTTTTCTAGCTTGTTCATTTCAATGAGCCTAGTTTTCATAATTATCTATGCCTTTATTTGGGAGAAAATAACCTATCTCTCCATATGCCTTTTGCCTTATGCCAAATGACCAAGTTCATGTTTCAATTCCATATGCCTAGTCAATGCCAAAATGTTCCAAGTTTATTAGATTAAAATCTCACCTTTGTTTAAAGTCTAGATTTTGATGCCATGTTTGGCCAAAAGTCCTATCACTTACCTTATTTAAGCCTAGCTTTTGACACCATGTTTAACCAAAAGACCTATCAACATTTTATTTTTATAGATTAGACCTATTTGGAATGCTTTGTACCTAGAGTTCGGCATGCCAAATTTGTTTCAGCCACTTGACCTTTTGTGTGTGGGACATTTGACGTTAGACTATTTTATTCCAATTTTTAGCATAGACCATTTTGGAGATACAACTCCCCTAGAGCAAGTCAGACTAAGTTTGAACCATTTATCCTTTGGAAATTATTTTTTAGAGTTTGAAAAACTTTAGACCTTTTGTGGAGCTTTCATTATTGATGTGGATATGTCTAGATACACTTATGGTGGAGTTGCGTACAATCCAAGTTATGATAAAATAAACACACAAATTATCTTTATTCAAGACCCCTATGGTGAAGAAGTGGTTTGTTAGATGGATTCCTATTTTCCTTACAATCCTTAATCTTGGGAACAAAGCCAAGTACCAAATTTAGTGATACCTTATTTTGGTAGGTTGGCATATGATTCTCGCCCTTTGGTGGCCACCCAATCCCCCACCTATACCGATAACCCTCCTTCAGATTGCATGAGTAACCAAGCTCCACTGCATCTAAGGAATATCATTACCATTCCAAGAACTCATCCTTTATCTTGTGTGAGCAACCAAGCTTCACAACACCCTACCATTTCTATTCCAAGACCTCATCCTTTGGCTTGTGCAAGTAACCAAGTCCACAATTCCCTACCATTACCATTCCAAGACCTCATCCTTTGACTTGTACTAGCAACCAAGCTTTGAAACACCCTACTATTACCATTCTAGGACCTTTTCCTTTGGCTTGTGTGAGAAATCAAGCTCCATGATGACTTATTATTATCCAAATGCTAGCCTTTCTTTATCCTTTGCCAACCATTCCCCACTTTAGAAAACCCCTACCAATTTTACAGCCCCAACTGAGCCAATCAATACCTCTCTAACCATGCCAATCATTCGAGAACCAAGATATATTCAAAACTGGTATTTTACAACTAATTATAAACCAAGGCTAAAAGAACTAACTAATCCATGATGTTTTTGTTGAAACATATATTTGTGATAAGTTAACCTATGATGAATCACCTCTTGACGTTATACCTATTGTCAAGAGTCTCACTCAACAAGCCAGTCTTTGTTGAGTGACTTCTTAATGATTATAACCACCTTTGGACAAATCATCACCTTGAACATATGCCTATTTTTAAAGAGCCTCCCTTTGACAAGATAGTCTCTATGGAGTTATCTCTTGACATTTTCCCCATCATTGAGGATTCTCACTTTGATAAGCCAGTGTCTATGGAGCTCATCATGCCATCACATGTCATTACTTATCCAAAACCAAACATTCAACAAGACATCATTATAGCAGTGTCCACACCAGATTAAGAATAAACATTGAAGTTAAGTTCTATTCTTGAATCAACATCAAATTTAGCATCAGAGGAAAAATTAATGTCAGTCTCAATATTATATTTAGAGTCCCTTGAGTCAGAATCAGATTCAAAATCAGAATATGTTTGTGGTTGTTACAAAATTGGTTATCCATTCCTCATAGATCAATTTGAATACATTTATGATCCTTATATGGTTTTTGAGGATGATTAATTTAGATTTGACACAATTTCTCCTAGTATATTCTATGAGAATTGTGCTACCTCTTCCCATTCCATTACCATTTCACATGCCATTACCGTCAACCAACCTAGCCATTTTATTGACTTCCACCTCCCACAAGTATCGATTGGGATCAATAGAATTACACCTTGTTAAACTACATCCATGGTGACATATCATTTGTAGAATATTAGAGAGGCCAAGACCAAAGTCATGTAGAAGAAATAAAATATCCTAGTGAAACCTTTCTTAAGGTGCTAGGGGATAATCAAAGTTCAAACTCAACATCTTCTAGTGAAACATTTTCAAAGGTGATAAAAGACAATCAAAGTCAAAAGTTAAGGTTCCTTAGTGAAACTTTATTGAAGGAGCTATGGGACAATCAAGACAACTTCATTGGTGAAAACCTATCTGAGGCACCAATAACTTAGTACAATAGTCATTCACTACTTGATGAAGACAAAATCAAATATAAAATCAACATAGCTTCTAGTCTCCAACATAAGCAGATGGTAGCTACTCTAGAGCCTAAACAATAGAAAAATGTGGTAGTCATATCAAGAGAATATTTAGAAGTCTTCAACCCCACCATAACCAAATTTATGTTGAATTTGGTATCAAAAAAATTGTGTGTGCCTAAAAACCCTGATATTCATTTGTTTTTAATGATTATACATTCCATTATCATCCACTATTATATTGCTAAATCAAACATAACATCCAACATTTATCCATATTTACCATCCTTGGCTACACTTTCCTTTGCAGAGGCTATAAAGATACCCTGTCTCAATGTTTGAAGGAAACATATTCAAAGACCACTAAAGGTCACAAAAACATAATTTGTGTTCAAATCTACAGCCAGTTCTTGACAGAGTAGCTATTTAGAAGAGGTGCATGCTAGTAATTTACATGATTGATTATTTTGGTTATGTCATATGTTGATCAGGGCATGCATCTCCACATCAACATGAACAATATAATAATTTACTTGGCCAAAATCATAAAACTAAAAACCATACCCAAGCCAAAAACATTTACCATGCCTTCCCATTTGCCATATACCTTTCTATTTTCATTTTGCGATTCCCCTTACCATTGTTTCATACCCTACCATTTCCATTACCTTATCACTTGGGGGTAACCCTCTTACCATTTCATCCACTCTTCATACCATCATCATCCTAAATAATTCCATACTATATACCATTCTACCATACCATCTATTATTAGACCAAATCCTATTTTTAGCCATCCTACCCAAGCCTATTTTGATCTTGGTTCCTTTGGTTTTTCCCACATCTTTTACAAGGGGATTCTAATCCAGTCTCAACAATTTTTAGAATTTTGTTTTTAAATGATAGTCTATGAAAGTAGTGTGATAGTGGATCTATCAATTTATCTTTCATTCACATTTAACTAGTGTCAATGATTATAACTACCTATGGTAAAGTCAGTGTTCTACATTGTGTTACTAATTATAACTATCTATAGGTAAGTTAGTACCATAGACCTATGCCACTATTTCCTAATTATAACTACCTATGGGTGAATTAGGAACAACACCTTTTATAATCCATTACCACATCACTTTGATATTACTATTCTCATTTGCCTGGCCACTTACTAGATTTGAGAACTTATTGTTACCTAGTCAAGTTTCTCCCTGCCTTTTGTGTTGGTGGAGCTACTATGACTTAAGGTCATTTTGGGACTATGTAGGCCACACTCAATTAATTTTAAGGTTAGTTTAGTCTGATTTTTAGATACACTCTCACCATTTTGTGAGTAACCTAAGCTAATGTTCTCACTATTTTGCAAGCAACCTAAGCCAATGCTCTCATCATTTTATGAGTTGGACCATTTAATATCTAGTAATTCCCAATCAGGTTAAGATGCTTAATTTTTTTCAAAAACATTCAACATTTTCAAAATACACAAACATTTGTCTTATTTAAGCCTATTCAATCATCCTTGCTCCACCCTAATGGGGAAAATCCATTGTTAGGATGTTTTCTTTTGCTTTTAATTTCAAGTTTTGTGTGTGTTTATTTGCTTAGTTATTTGTTTATTTGCTTGCCTATTTGTTTGTCTATATGTGTTTATTGGGTGATTCCTTGTGCATTATTATTGAGTACATATATATTCATACATCAACATTATAATCATGGTTTTTATCATTGTTGCATTATTTTCAATTATTTATTGGATCGGGATTCAATCCTTATGTATATTTTTTCAAAGTTCTCATGGTGTTCTATCATGAGGCATACCATCACATGTTACAATAAAAGTAAGCTCAGGAAGTCTTACAAGTAATGGAGCCACATAATTTTATCCTTGGTAAACTTGGAAAATCCTCCCACCCTCTTTGATCGAATCAACCCTTTGACCATTCAAGTTGTATCAATGCTAATATAGATGAACATATTTGCATTAGTAGGTGTTGGCCATTTATTTTGGACCACATACCAAAATTTGAACTCCATTAGAAAAAATATGGATTCCAACAGAAAATATATGGACTCCAAAAAATCTATGGACTCCATCGGTACAACTATGAATTTTAGTAACAAGCCTCCAAACATGCATAAAAGGGATGTAGAAGCATTTGGTAAGTTAAAGAGAAGTTATAAAGAAGGATTTAGGGTTTACAAGGTGGAAGAATTCAATTTTTTGAAATTAATTTTCTTAATTTGGAAAGTAAGTTGAAAGTAGTTGCAACTCTAAAGTAAAGTGACTCCACAACCCTGAGTTGTTCTATCTAGCATTTCCCGGGTTTGTGGAACTGCTTTACTTAAATTGCCTTATAAGTTAAAAATAGTGGAAAGTTTAAAGGAGTAAGTAGTGAGGTCTGATAACTCTAAAGTAAGTTTTAAGTCATGAGAAAACTCAAGTAAACAAGGGCACTTTTCAAAAAATATGAAGGTTTGTTCCATTCAAAAATTATCCAAGTGAATTCTTTTGGGAAAATTGTCTGCAAGAGATGGTCTTTTTCAGCAAGTCAAAGGGGAATTTTCTTAGTAAAATAGTCCATTTAAAAAATCTAAAGGGTAGGTTCCTTTTGGAAAGGTTTCTTTCAAAAACCCTGAAGGAATTTTCCAAAGGACCCTTCTCCTTTGGGAAAATTATTCAAGATAATTTTTTGAAGGAAAATTTCTTTTGGGACTTTTGTACTGAAGTCAAAAGGTTGAAGGTTCTTTTCAAAATTTAAAGGACATTTTACAAAGTTCTGAAGGGTACTTTCCCTTTAAAAAGGGCACTTTGCAAATTTCTAAAAGATAGCTTTTTCAAGCAAAAGTGCCCTAAACACTTTTTTGGAAGGGTATTTTCTCGAGAAAATGGTCTGATACAAAATTCAAGGGCATTTCCAATTATTTGGAAGGGCACTTCTAGAGAAAAAGGGCCAAAACACTTTTCTAAAGAGTCATTTCCATGCCAAAGTGTGTTATGCAATAATTTTGAAGTGTTCCCAGTCTGAAAGTGGATGGACCTTTGCAAAAGTCTCAAAGAATTTTCTTTCAAGAAAGTGGCCAAAGCAATTAGTATGAATGCTCTTTTCCAAAAAAGCTGACGATTCATTCCAAATAACCAAACAACATTTACAAAAGTTTCAAAGGGTGTTTTCCCTTTGGATAGTGGACATTTTCAAAGTGCTTAAAAGGATTGAGACATTTGCATAGACATCAAATATAGGTATCATCAAGTAGCTATTTGCATTCAAAAGAGGTCAAAGGGAGTCAAAAAATCTCAAAAGTGAAAGCGTACATCACACATGTCAAGCACACATTTAATCACACACGATAGATAAACGATGCAAGAGAAGGTCAATAAGTCAAAGAATAAGCCCAGGACTTTCAACAAAGGTCAAATGTGGAGGATTTATGACTAAGGCAAAGTAAAAACAAAAGAAATCCCAAGTGATTGGCAGGAGCTGGTAGGTGTGAATTGATGAAGAAGCCTTTGTCCTTTGATATGGCTCTCACCTTTGACATGGCTCTATCAGTCCCAAAGAAGGACTTGAATGCATGAAAGGCTCAAGGAGATCGGTGATGATATTGTATGGTTCATCATGTAATCAAAATGGTGACATGCCTTTAATGTGAAAGGGAACTCAAGTAGACCCAAGTTGGGCCAGATGTGTAAAAAGACCAAGTGTCACCAATAAGGATCTATATAAAAAAGACCCCTCAAAGACACAAGTGGAATATTCACACCTAATTTTGTAAAGTAGGTTAATGAATTCAATGAAGAGCAATCCAAGCCATGCCCTTGACAAGTTACCACTCAAAACATGTTCGATCATGATGCTGCTAAGTACACAAGTATTGGGGCCTTATTCTGGAGACAAAGGAGAGTTGATAAATTTAGAGATTTGAGGAAGCTAAAAAAAATATCTTGATCATTTATGATCCCCATCTCCATCCTCTCACATAGGCCCCCTCTTTTCTCATCCCCTTTCTACTATATATAGGCTTCTGGACCTGAATAAGGATCCCTCGACTGGTGATAGAGGCACTCTATCAAAATTTTCCTTGTAACACTCTCTTGAATCAATACAAGATAAATTTTTGATTTTTGAGGAAGTTAAGTGTACATTATTGGAGTTTAACTTGTAGAATGTATGTTTTTCTCTCATCATCTATGATTTTTCTATGCACCTCACTTTAGTTTTCTTGGTTTCTTGCAAATTGTGTGATGTGTTAGCCTTTGGTGCCTTTCTGAAGTGTTATGAGTCATAGTGTCTCTCCTACAAACCTATTTCTTCCTACCCTTCAATGTGCATTTTCTCCTTTGACCTCCACACAACTACTTTGCTTGCAGCTCTGAAATAAGATCAGCTAGACTTGTCTTGTTTAAGTCCAATAGTAGTCATTAAGGTTCCCAATTTGAATGTGGATCACTCTCTTTTGGTGCATCACCTCCCTTAGCTTAGATTGTCTTTTTTTATGTTATCCTCCTATCCCTTTTCCTTAGTCAGCAGTGGATTTTAGCTTGGGAAATGAGAGTTGAAGTGAAGTATCTGAGGAACTAGCCTCATTAAAAATCCTAGAGGTTCAAACTCATGACAGGATACCCACAGCCTAAGGTTGTCCCAATGCTTATAGCTATGAGTGAGAGAGCCTAAGAAAATCTCCCACAAAGGGTGCAATTCTATCCTATAATAGTTTTGAGCACACCCAGTGGGACCACTTTCAAGGAAGATTGGTCAAGTTTGATGTTGGTTTGATCAATTTTTAGTGGTTATAGATTTTATCTTTCAATATATGGTGACTTCGAAGAACACTCAACAATCTAGTAACAAAACAATAACTATTCTTCATGCCAAAGGTGACTACAAGATCATCTTCTATAGGTATTCATTTTTAATTTGATGAATTACCCTTGAACTTAGTAAGAAAGCTAAGGTTCACCCATACTCACCCATACATAGTAATTTTTTTTCCTAAACCAGTCATAAGGTATACCTACACAAGAAGATCTTTGTTAGCCCCTTTTGTTACCATGATTCCTCAAAGAGATTTTGTAGGCTTCAGTGGACAAATTCCTTTTAATCTACCATAATATGATCCTATGCTAGTAGAAGCTCTTCAAAGTGTCCCATATTTCACAAGCGACCAAGCCACAAGCCCTGCTAAACATATCATAGATATAGCCAATTTTTGCAATATCCATGATGTCATAGTAGAAAATGCAGCTATCAGACTATTGGATATATATTTTAAGGGAAAGGCTTTAGATTGGTATAGAAGTTTAGCTCCTAACTCTACTCAATCATGGGATTAGTTGAGAATAGCCTTATGTAAGAGATTTGCAGACAAGAGTGATCATTTGTCACTTACAAAATAATTGACTATGATCAAGAGAGCTCCTTATGAAGTTATGCAAGAATTCAACATAAGATTTCAAAAGGCTTGGGATAGAATTCCAACCACTGTTAGACCATCCCATAACTTTGCATTCTTATACTATTTGAAGGCTCTAAATAGTGACATAGTAATAATGATCCAATCTATGGGAGGAGATATATTGCCAAATGCTTATGAGGTGGCTATTAAAGCATAAAATTACCTAGTTAAGGTTGGCAAGCTTACTCCTAGACCCCCAATGCCCCTTTTCCCTAAGATTAGACCACCTCCTAAAGTCATTCCCCCACTTGATGTTATTCTTCCAACTCCAACAATTCCTGCTATACCTTCACCTAAGTAGGAAAAGGCCTCCACTAGTGGATCAAGTGATTCCCAAGAGCAAAAAAACTACCTAGAGCTTAAGAGAATGCTCCAAT
This sequence comes from Torreya grandis, assembly GCA_037957365.1. Classification (NCBI taxonomy): domain Eukaryota; kingdom Viridiplantae; phylum Streptophyta; class Pinopsida; order Cupressales; family Taxaceae; genus Torreya; species Torreya grandis. Next base: position 4,450,957 of record JARHVA010000128.1, on the reverse strand, counting down.
CCTTAGAGAATGATGTGGTCAATGTCAAGAGGTAGTAAGCTTACATAAAGCTGTATCAGGCTCCATATCAGTCTTAGTAACAATCTTATCAAGGCAATAGACCACCTTTTAGGAAAAACTTCCAAGGTTAAAATAGAGAGTAAGGGTAAGGATAGCCTGGCTATAATAAACCGAACAATTACAATCCAAATGTTGTAGGCTCTTTCAATACCTTGGTTCCTATTCAAAACAATATGGATCAAGAGGCTAAAGGGATAATGCCTTGGAATCAGTCTTTTAGGCAATCCATTGTCCAAACCAATGTTGATAACTAAGCATTCAATGACTAATGGAAGTAGGTTGTTGTTTATGGATATAACCAAGCCTTAATGGCTCAAAGCATGGAGACTCCCATGATACCAAGGCCAAGATAGTCTCCAAAAAACTAAGGATCTGATCAGGTACCAAACCAATTAGATGCTATAATGGTCATCAGTGAGAAAGAAGAGTGTTATGCATATGATAAACAAGCCAGCTCTAGTCAAGCTCATGCCCCAATGTTGACAAATACAAGAATCAAAATAAGGAATATGGGTGACAACTAGGGAGCTTTCAAGGAACCTCCTACCACCACTCCTTCATTGTCTAATCCTACTACCACTCCAAAGGTCTTGATACCTCCATAAAGCTCATAGATTCAACAAATAGTAGCAGTGGCTCCCAAAGCACAAGCAAAGGTTAGTAGTACACCAATCAACATTGTTGAACAAATGAAGAAATACAATGTGAGCATACCAATGTGGGACATGATTTCCATGCTCAGTTAAGTGGATATCCTTCAAGAAGGTTTATCCAAGATAGGTGTTACAACAACTACAAGTAAACAACCAAGCAAGGAAGCTGAGGTTCTTACTAATGCAACCAAGGGTCCTACAGGAGAAATGTTAAGTAATGTGCTTAAACCTCCCCCTTTCTACATTTCATTAATCATTGGTGACTCCTTGGTGCAAAATTTATTGGTAGAAAGTGGAGCTAGCACTTTGATAATACCAAAGTCCATAGCTGATCAACCAAACCTTAAATATAATCCACATACCAAGAGAGGTCTATAGCTTGATGATTCTTCCATAAAACCATCTAGTATCATCAAGGATTTGAATATGACCCTACATGCTTGTCCTAGTATTTCAGTGGATCAAGATGTGTTAATCCTTGATGTAAATCCTCACTTTGTGTTATGCCTCTCTAGAGAATTCACAACCAAGATTAAGGTTTACCTAGCAACATATTGGTCCTACATGGCATTTAGAACAAGGTATGGGACTAAGGTATCAATCAAGGCTGAGCCTATGGCATAATTACACATTGACCCTCATCAACCAAATAGCACAAAAATCAATTGTACCATCCTTGATGAGGATGAATTTACTACTATTCAAGAGCTAAATACTCATCTTGAGGAGTTTCTAGACTTCTTCTTAGATGAGTTATGGGGGGATGACCAATTTCTCAACCCTTTGGAGGGTGTTGAAGAAAGAGACATGGGTGTTTATTTGCTATATGAATAAATTCAGCTCATACCTTCCCTCATTTGACTTGAAGACGACCTCAATAGTATGTGGAAGTTGTTCTTTGATGGTTTAAGGGGAAAAAATGGAGTAGGTGCAGGGGCAATGTCGATTTCCCCTTCAGGAAATAAGCATTTCTCTTCTTATAAATTCCATTTCAGTTGCTCTTCTAATGCAACAGAATATGAAGGCTTGATCCATGGTCTCCAATGGGGCAATAAAAGAGGATTAAAAATGTTACAAGCATATGTAGGCAGTGACCTTATATTGAACCAAGTCAGAGGATTGAACATCAAAAAGAATCCTTTGATGAGGTCTTACAAAAATAGAGTGTGGGACTTAATTGAAGATTTTGAAGCCTTCAACATCTAATCTATACCAAGGAACCAAAATCAACATGATAATAAATTAGCAATCGTGGGAGTTCAATTTGATATTCTGACTAAACTAAAAGAGGCCAAGGCTCAACCATATGTCAAGGTGGTGGTGAGGCCATCAGTGCTTGATAATGAAGTCCATTGGAAAGTTTTCAAAAATGATAGATAAATTACTTATTTCTTACAGCAGGATGTAGAGTTTTCCTCAATAAACCAAGGTAAATTTCAACATTAGTATGAGGATAAAGTTGTTCAACTAAAGTCTAACAAACTTCCTAAAGGGCTAGTCACCCTTGAGGGTCTTTTCCATGAGGGAGACCATATGAGGAAAGAAAAGGTGATAATGTCAACCAATGAAGAAAACTTTGAGAGAGTCCCCATCTTCAAAGAGAAAATTATCAAGCTCAATAAGGTAAATAAAAAGGTTGAGAGGCATGCTTTCATAGCACTCTTCCAGGAAGACACATACATATTTACTTGGGAATACAGTGACTTGAAAGGTTTTGATGTAAATTTAGCCCAACATACTATAGAACTAGAGGCCAATGCTAAGCTTGTGAGACAAAAACAAAGGAACATTAATCCCAAAATTGAAGATCTAATTAGGAGAGAGCTAACCAAGTTAATTGAATATAAGATCATCTTCCCCATCAAGCACTCATCATGGGTAGCCAATTTGGTGCCTAAAAGGAAAAAGAGTGGAGAGATTAGGCTGTGTGTTAACTTCAGAGATTTGAACAAAGTCTCCTTGAAGGATCATTACCCTATACCATCCATGGATTAGCTTCTTCAAATAGTTACAGGGTCATAATGTTTTTCCCTTTTGGATGGGTGTTTAGGTTATAACCAAGTATTGGTAAAAGAAGAAGATTGGTACAAGACTACCTTCACCACAAAATGGGGCATGTACGCATACCAAAAGATGCCCTTTAGTTTTTTAAATGTTGGGGAAACTTTCCAAAGAGCCATGTACATGGATTTCCAAAGATTGATGAATCAAATGGTGCTGGTCTACTTGGATGACATCACGATTTTCTCCAAGAATGCTAGTGAACACATGGACCACCTGACGCTGATCTTTGAAAGATCCAGGGAGTATGGGATCTCATTAAATCCAAAGAAGTGTGTGTTTATCATACATGAAGGTAAGATTTTGGGCCACATCATTTTAAAATAAGGGTTATCTATTGATCTTGAAAGGGTAGATTCCATCTTAGCACTCTCTCTCCCCAACCATAAGAAAGGAGTTCAGAGCTTCCTTGCTAAAATAATACTTCATTGCGTTGAAGGAAGCTAATGAAAGTGTAGTCCTAGACTTCTATGACAACATTGTATCCAGGTTTGGTGTTCCATCCACTATCATTTCTGACAATGTATCGACATTTCTTGGTCTAAAAACAAGTAAATGGGTCTCAAGATGGGCATCTACCTCAACACCTCTTCCAATTATTATCCTCAAGGAAATGGACTAGCTGAGTTCATAAACAAGAATTTGCCAAGAATCATCAAGAGGACTATGGAGGAGAACCAGAGAGTGTGGCACACCAAACTAAAGACAACCTTGTGGGCTGATAAGGTGACTCCTAAAGCTGTCATTGGTAATTTTACATATGTTTTATTATATGGAAGGGAGGACAAGTTGCCCATTTATTTTGAGCTACCTACTTTGGAACAAGCCCATCAACTAGAACTACTGGAAGAGGAGCCCATGAATGTGAGACTAGCTAAAATCATGGAGCTTGAAGAAATGAGAGACCTTGCAATGAAAATATTAGAATTACATCAAGCTCAAGCAAAAAAAGCCTTTGAAAAGAGAGCCATAGCAAGGGACTTCAAAGAGGGGGATCTATTCCTTAGATGGGATTCAAATAAGGCCAAGCCAGGTAACCATACCAAATTTGATAGCTTGTGGAGTGGCCCTTATTTGATCCATGGATGCAAACAACATAACACTTTTTAGTTGGCCCAAATAGATGGAGAGATATTAGCAATCCTAGTTAATGGGATTCATCTAAAGCCTTACTATTAGAAGATTTTGGAGCATTTTATATATTTTTTGAAATTTTGTATAGTTTTTCATGTTTTATCCTAAGTGCCTTGAGCACATATTTTTAGCTGTGTGTTTCCCTTCATAAGTGCCTTAAGCACTTTGTTTTGTTCTGGTTGTCCTTGTTACTTCAGGGGAGTTTCCAAATAGGGTCAAAATTTTCAAATAAAGTAGTGACTCCATGCCCAATGGATCAGATGAAGCAAATGAGCTAGGTTCTCAAGCATAACAGGCATGCTTCCTTACGAGTTACTAGAAATGTTGGACATTTCTTTTGGCCCACATACCAAAATTTGGACTCCATCAAAAAATCTATGAATTCCATCAGAAAATATATATAGGCTCCATAAAAAAATCTACAAACTCCATCATTACACCTATGGACTTCAGTAATGAACCTCTGGACATGTATAAAAGGGATACAAAAGCATTTGGTAAGTTAAAGAGAAGTTATAAAGAAGATTTTGGGTTTTGTCATGCAAAAGGATTAAGGATTTAGAAGGTGGAAGACTTCAGGTTTCAAAAATTACTTTTATTAATTTGGAAAGTAAGTTTCAAGTAGTTGCAACTCCAAAGTAAAGTGACTCCACAACCCTGAGTTGCTCTATCTAGAGTTTTGTGGGTTTGTGAAACTACTTTACTTAAATTGCCTTATAAGTTGAAAATAGTCAAAAGTCTAAAGTAGTAAGTAGTGAGGTCTGATAATTCTAAATTAAGTTTCAAGTCATGAGAAAACTAAAGTCATCAAGGGCATTTTTTGAAAAATTTGAAGGTCCATTCAAGTCAAAAATTGTCTGAGTGAATTCTTTCGAGAAAATTATTTGCAAGAGACGGTCTTTTTCAGCAAGCTGAAGGGGATTTTTTTGACAAAAGAGTCCATTTAAAAAATCTTAAGGGTAGGTTCCTTTCAAAAAGGTTTCTTTCAAAAATCCCAAAGGAATTTTCCAAAGGAATTTTCTCCTTCGAGAAAATTGTCTGAGACAATTTTCTAAAGGAAAATTTCTTTTAGGACTTTTGTCCTTAAGTCAAAAGGCCAAAGGCTTCATTTCAAAAGGCAAAGGACATTTTATAAAGTTTTTAAGGGTACTTTCCCTTTAGAAAAGGGCACTTTGAAAAATTATAAAAGGCAACTTCTTCAAGCAAAAGTGCCCCAAACACTTTTCCCGAAGGGTATTTTCTTAGGAAAATGGTTCGACACAAAATTCAAGGGCATTTCCAATTCTTTCAAAGGGAAATTCTGGAGCAAAAGTGCCAAAACACTTTTTTAAAGAGTCATTTCCATGCCAAAGTGTCTTCTATAATAATTCTGAAGGGTTCCAAGTCTGAAAGTGGACCTTTATAAAAGTCTCAAAGACTTTTCTTTTGGGAAAGTGGCCAAAACAATTAGTTTGAATGGTCTTTTCCAAAAAATTTGATGGTTCTTTCCAAATAACTATTGACCATTTTTTGCCCAACAGGCCAAAAATCGGTCCCCTTCTTCCCTTGCTATTCTAGGCCAATTCATTTTTCATTTTGCATAGATCTGGTGATTTCTACAGACTCTGCAGAGCTTGGTTTTCTATAGACTCTGTAGGTTTTCTTTCGGCAGTTGAAGAAACAGACAAAAAGGGCAAGTTTTTACAAAACTCCTTTAAATTTTTATCTGAAGAAATTCACAAGGAAGGTCGGCATCTTCAAACCATTGAACCATCACTTCATTTCAATCTTTGGTTCAATTAGCAGTTCTTCAACTTTGGTTCAATCAGCTAAGTTCAACACTTAGTTCATCAAAAAAGTTCAAAGCAAACAGTTCAATCGGCTTGGAGCACAGTTTGAACCATTGAACTGTTGAACCAATTTTTGGTTCAATGGCTTGGTTCAAGGGTGTGCCCTATAGTCAGAGGGCAGTGATGGGTCCAGAAGCCCTTGCAGAGGGCAACCAAAGGGCCCAAAGTAGAAAAGCCACAAGAAAAAGGCCCGATGAACTTTGCCAAGGATGGTGATGTCCCAAAAAGCATCAAATTTACACCAGGGAAGCCAGAGCGTGAAAAGCACCAAGTGGCAACCGTGAAGGACTTCAACATGCTATTTTAGGACTAGCAGAACGTGCCACATGTCCCCTACAGGCTCAACAAAAGCTGACAGGTGGCAACATCTGTGGGTTTCTCCTGTTGGCTTCAAAGAAGATTGTGGTGGGCCCAAATGAGTTGCTAGGAGCTATGTAGAGCATGCCAAGTGTCAACATCTGCTAAGAACCAAAAAAGGGCCTAAAATTTTCTATAAGGCAGCTAAAGGCTTTGCAGAAGCGACCATGTGTCAACTTCTGCCTGACTCTCAAAAGGCCCTCTAATGTAAGTGGATGCTGCCATGTCCCATTATCAACTCAGAGAAAGCCACCATGTGTCAAAGTCCATGTTTCAAAGTGTCTTCTAAGTGCCCAAGCAGTGGATTACGACATGTGTCAAGGACAGATGTGCTCTCAGTGAAAGGGTTAAAGCAGGAAGCCAAAGGAGAGTCCAAGGATGACAGTTGCATGAATGTCAAATTTAAGTCAGTAAAAAAGCCGTTGGTTTTTTAATGCTTGAGTGCCAACCATGGAATGTGCCCAAAGAATGCAGTGACCCACCAGAAGATCGCCCTTGAGGGCTGAAGGAGCAAAAAAGGACAAAGAGCCCAGAGAATAAAGAGCAGGCAGATGGTGTGGTTCATAAATTCAAATCTTGACAGCAGAATGGCCATCACGCAGAAGTAGATGAAGTAATCCAAGTGATGCAGGAAGGCGTTAAGAAGTTATTATAGTGGTTGACACAATGCCTACCATGCAGTCATCAAAGAGGCACAACAGTGGTCAATGGGACTAGTTTTCTTCAATATACACTGTAGAGCAGGAAAATGGCACGGCTCATAAATTTAATTCCTAACAGCAGAATGGCCATCACATAGAAGCAGATGAAGCGATCCAAGTGACACAAGAAGGTGTCGATTCAAGAAGTTATTTCAGTGGTTGACACAGTGCCTACCATGGGTCACTTGTAAAAAGGGTGCCAAAAGGCCTCTTTTGTTCCTCTATATATTGGACACTTGTCATTTGAGAAATCATATTCCACATTTGTAAGGCATAGCCCTGGCAAATTTTCACCTGAATCAATGAAACACATTTTTTACCTCTATCCTGGCTAGATATCTCTGTGTATGTCTGAGTGTTAGTTTGTGTTTAGTCATTGCTTCATGATGCTTCCACAAGTTCAACACCAACATACCTGGTGTCTATAAGGTGCCATTTCTACAGCTAACAAGGAGAGCTATATTTAGAAGTGAAAAAATAGGAGAAATTACTATACAGTGTGCCTTTCGACAACACCTTAGGTGAATCTCTATTTTCTGTATTTTCCATTAGAAGCCTCCCTGCCAAGTTTCTTGCAGCCTGGTCCTTCTACCAGTTTGAAGTGTATGTATGTGTTTGTCTAATTTTAAGTGTGAGTATGAGAAGGTTGGATCATTTTGGTGCATCACCTCCTTTAGAGTAGATTTGTTTTCCTACAATCTTTCTCCCTTTTCATCCCCCCCATTATATATATATATATATATATATATATATATATATATATATATATATATATATATATGTTAGCATTTACTTGAACAAATCAGATGCATCAAAGGGTGCTAGCCCTTACCTAGAGACTCTCCCCTCCTGCTTTGCCGGTCCCACAAGTGAGAGGGGAGTTTCCATTGTTGCGTGTGGAAGGCAGGAGCTCAACCTCCTTGCCCCGGGTGCAATCCACTGCATCAACAATAACCAAAGGAAATTTACAAAATCTCCAAAGGGTATTTTCCCTTTGGAAAGGGGGCATTTTCAAATTGCTTGAAAGGATTAAGATGTTTGTGTAGACATTAAAGATGGGTCTCATCAAGTAGCCATTTACATTCAAAAGAGTTTAAAGGGAGTCAACAAATATCAAAGGCAAAAGTGTACATGACAAGTGTCAAGTACATATTTAATCATGCATGATAGATCGATGGTACGAGATAAGGTCAACAGGTTGAAGAGCAAGTCCAAGACTTTTGACAGAGGTCAAAGGGGGAGGATTTCTGACTAAGGCAAAGTAAAAACAAAGGAAAGCCCAAGTGACTGGAAGGAGCTTGTAGGTATAAATTAATGGAGAAGCCTTTGTCCTTGGATATGGATCTCACCTCTGACATGGATCTATCAGTCCCAAAGGAATTGAATACATGAAAGTATTGAGGATATTGGTGATGATCTTGGATGGTTCATCACGTAATCAAAACACTGGCATGACTTTAATGTGAAAGGGAGCTCAAGTAGACTTGAGTTGGGCCAGATGCATAAAAAAACCAAGTGTCACCAGTAAGGCTCCATAGAAGCAAGACCCCTCAAAGACACAAGTGGATTATTCACACCTAATTTTGGATAGTAGTTCAAATACTTCAATGAAGAGTGTCCTAAGTTATGCCCTCGATAAGCTACCACTGAAAATAGGTTTGATCATGATGCTACCAAGTACACAAGTATCAGGGCCTTATCCTAGTGACAAAGGAAAGTTTATGCATTTAAGGATTCAAAGAAGCTACAAAAAAGATCTCAATCATTTATGACCCCCCTCTCCATCCTCTCACATATCCCCCCTCTTCTCTCATCCCCTTTCTGCTATATATATAGGCTTTTGGGCCTTAATAAGGATCCCTCGACTAGTGATAAAGGCACTCTATCAAAATTTTCCTTATAATACTCTCTTGAATCAATACAAGAAAACTTTCTAATTTTTATTGAAGTCAAGTGTGCATTATTGAAGTTTAACTTGCAGAATGTATGTTTTTCTATCATCATCTGTGATTTCTCTACGCACCTCACTTCAATTTTCTTGGCTTTTTGTAGGTCATGTGATGTGTTAGCCTTTGGTGCCTTTATGAAGCATTACGAGTCATAGTGTTTCTCTTACAGACCTATTTTTTCCTACCCTTCAAAATGCATTTTCCCCTTTGACCTTCACATAGCTACTCTGCTTAAAGCTCTGAAATAGGATTAGCTAGACTTATCTTTTTTAAGTCTAGTAGTAGTCACTAAGGTTCCTAGTTTGAATGTGGATCACTCTCTTTTGGTGCATCATCTCCCTTAGCTTAGATTTTTTTTTTTGTTATTTTCCTATCCCTTTTCTTTAGTCAATAGTAGATTTTAGCATGGGAAATAAGAGCTGAAGTGAAGCATCGAAGGAACTAGCCTCATTAAAAAGCCTAGAGGTTTAACATCATGACAAGATACCCATAGCCTGAGGTTGTCCCAACACTTGTAGGTAGGAGTGAGAGAGCTTGAGAAACTCTCCCACAAAGGGTGCAATTCTAGCCTACAACAATAGGTATAACTAAATTATTCACATTGATCAACCTTTATTCTTGTATTCATCTCTTTCATCACTTTGTGCATGCTTGTATGCCTAGTTTTTTTTGGATTTTTTAATCATTAGACTATCACATATATGCTTGCACCTACTCATCTTTAAATTATGCAACAAATTATATCCTTGAGTAATGATTGCTAATTTGACCTCCTAGGTCACAATCAAACATCAATTTTTTTATCTAGGTCATCTTCATGATTATAACTACCTATGGACAAATAATTATTTTGACTCATCAGCTCTAACTGGGACATATGCTATTGTCATTGATTATAACCACCTTTGGGCAAATCAGTGTCTCAATCTTTGTTATTGATTATAACCACCTTTGGGGGAATCAATACTTTTTTAATCAATGAATGTTAACATTTTATCAATTGAATTAATCTCACCTAAGATCAAAACATATGATAACCACTCCCTCGAGGGACCGCCCATAAAACATATGACAATCACTCCCTCGAGGGGGCATCATTATAGGATTTCTAAACATTGTTTGGAGCTTCTTCTTCCATCATCATCTCTTTTTAAAAAAAACATGTGTTTTTCATTCTTTGAGAAGACATTACTATGCCTACAGCTTTCAACATCTTCCCAAATATGGGCAAAATATAGACACCTAAAATTGGCCACTAATGGCTCCATACCAAACTTTAAACCTATTCTTACCAACCATTGCAAATTAAGCCTAAGAATCACTAAATGTCTCAAATTTACTTGTGCATCATTCATCAAAGTTTAAAATTCTATTGAGACATCCTTAATTGGGGTATCCTAATGTAAGCAAAAAAAAATCTCTCATGAATTTATCTCAATTCATCTTGTAACATCACAACATGCAATTAGCCTATGAACCTATTAAATGGGGCAAGTGCACACGTAAATTAAAATATTGGAAATGCTAAAAGCCTAAACAAAATTAATTAAAAATTTGAGTTAAATTAAATGCCTAGTTTAATTATCTATGAGCAATTAATGAAATTCTAAAAAAACAAATTCAAAAATCAAGAATATCCTAGGTTTTCATAATTACCTTTTATGAGTTGTCAAGCCTTTAAAAATATCTAAAAATATCTCACCCATGCCTATTCATTTCAAATAATGAGATTTTGACATATTTTAACTCTACTAGGATTAATTAACTCACTTAGGTTAGGTTTGAACCCATTCTATGCTTCAACTACAGTCTAACTCACCTTGAGTTATGGTTAGTTCTTAAACCTATAAATACAAGCATTTGCCTCTTCATTTGGAGAGATTGGATAGAGTAAACTTATAATATTGGTTTTATAGCAATATTAAAAGTAATAGTGTTATAATGCCAAAATCATAAGCCAAGCCATCAAGCCATATCAAGCTACAAGCCAACCATGGTGCCAAGGAGAGAAGGGGATAGCCAAACTCCATTGCTAAAGGCTCTTTGAGCACAAGCTAAGCAAGCCACACAAATAATATTTTGGAGCATTAAAGGAAGGTACACAATTTGGTATTCTTTTCATTTTAGTTGTGTTTTCCATTGGTTTTATTCATTATGCTCCCCCTATGATCTAGGCAAGTAAGTTTTAGCATGTTAGTGTGTTTTTATTCAAGTTTTGTTACTTGTTCTAACACTTGATCTAACCTCCCTTCTTAGATTCCTTAATCACAAGGCTTGGGCTAACAAGTGAAGTACATAAATCATCCCATGAAGGCTATATGCTTTAAAATTAAAATGGATCTACCTTCCCACTATAGACACCTCAAATTGGCCACCAATGGCTAAGAACTATCGACATCAAGGACTTAGGAATCTAATTAATGAATACAAGGTTTGGGCTATCAAGTGAAGTACATAAATCATCCCATGAATGCTATATGATTTAAAATTAAAATGGATCTACCTTCCCACAACATGTTCCTCACTCCTCAAGACTCCTTATAGAGCTATCGATATATTGTGAATATTGGGTACTTATGTGAGAAAGTAGGTGACACTATAAGCATATGATATAATGAGACCTCTTACCCCAATCTACTTACTTACCTCACCCCAATGGACCTCAGCTCTATCATGAGGCCAAATTTGGAGTTTAAAATTTGATTAGGATAGGAGATGTGTCAAAGATCACATCTTTTGGTATGATTTGACTTTTAAGATTCTTTTTTCCTTTTAACCATTGAATTTTATTTCTTTTATGATTTAGGTTTTATTTTTTTTGGATTTTTCTATTCCTCCTCCATATAGATTCAAAGAACTGATCATGAGTGAATGTTTTGCACCACCAAGCTCAAGACCAAGTGTGTGGGGAACAACCGAGCTTGTTTGTACATAGTGAATGGACATAGATGTATTTAGATAGAACAATCAAACACACACTCAATAGAGTGGAAGTCTTACTTCCAAGAAACATAACTTATATTTAATAATAAATAATAGGGAGAATAGGTACAATGTGTTACAGTGCATGTGTTTCAGAATAAATACACGGACCATGTTATTTATGTTATGATTATGTATTGCATCAACCTGAGTGTCTATGGATAGATGCATATGTTACATATTTAACATGAATGATTAAAAGGGAAGTTAAAAATAAATGATGTAGAGTACAACAAAGGCAAAACTAACACATCTCACCCTGCCTACATGCCAATGATAGAGTTCCCAACTAGGTAGTAACCTCTAATTCAGTCACGTGATTCTTGATTATTCACTAACGGCCATGATACTAAGAATTCTGACTGATAGCTAACAAAAATCAATCTTGGGAGTCTGGGCTAATCTAGGGACAGTAATCAATACATGTGCTCAAGGTAGTTTGTCATGTGATTATACTGGAGTGGGACCTGATGAAGCTAGATTGTTTGTGAGTAAATACTAGTGAGGCATGTAATACTATGAAGTGTGGAGTGCACATCGAGATGTGTAAGCTATTATCTAAGATAATAATTATACGTGACTTGTGCATATAAGTATGATCAAGCTTAGAGAAAAGGAGTGTGCATGATTGCATGAGAAGTGTGATCTATGTGTAAAGGAATAAATGAGGAGTGTGTTTGACTGCATAGAGGTTTCACACAAATCATTTGCCCTTTTTTGAAGAGCAATGGTATCCATTACATCGATGTGTAGTTTAGGAAACTGCACTCAAGTTTGTTAATAATGTACCACTTGGATTGATCAACATATTATCCAATCTTAGCCACTCAAAAAAGTTGATGTGTGTCATGATAGGTGTGTGTGTCTGTGACTTCGATGATATAGTCCTTATATGCGGGGTGAAAGTGTTTGGTATTTAAATTAGAAAGATCTTTTCACTACTATTTCAAGAAGTGGTGGAGTGTAAGCCTTGAGAAGTTCCATGTTGAAGTCTAGGTGCATCCCTAAGTATGGAGGTAGATCAAGAATGAAGGCATTGTCACCAGTTACACATATAAGGCATTGTCAAATGTACAAGAGATTATCATCCTAAGTGCGAGTATGTATATAGTTATATATTCGTAGAAGATGAACAAGTGTGTGATTGACCACTTCAATTTACCCATCTATCTGAAAAGTAGTCAACCGATCTAGCTACGTATCCTTCAAGTCCTATAATTCTTGCCAAAACTGCCTTATAAAGCATGGATCTCGATCATAGATGATTGATATTGGGAGCCCAGAATGAACCCAAACATGGTTGAAGAAGGCTTGTGCAGTGCCAACTGCGTTAATGTCTTTCTTATAAGTGACCATGATAGCCATATTGGAAAACCTATCCACTAAAATGAACACAACATTATGCTAGCATCTTGTCATAGGAAAACTAGTTTATGAAATCCATGTTGATAGATTCCCATGGTCTGGATGGAACCAATAGAGGTGTGTAAAGTCTAGCTTCATGTTTGTGGGTTAGCAATGCAAGAAGGAATGCAAGACTTGAAGTGGTGTTCCATGTTTGTGCACATGTGCGGCTAGAAGAAGTGTGACTACAATGCACCTAGAGTCCTTTTCATGCTAAAGTGTCCTAAGGTCTTGGCATAGTGTGCTTCCTAAATGACTCGTTAATGAGGTGCACCATTAGGAACACAAAGATGTCCAAGCTTGTAGAGTATATGGTTAGACAAGTAAAACTCCTAAACTTGTTTAACTTGCACTAGGTTGGTGTAAGTCACTGTGAAGTTTTGATCAACTGAGTAGAGGGATACCTAATCTATAAAGTTATGGCTATATGTGTCGAGCATTGTGATGAATGTGTGAATCAATAGTTGGCTAAGGTAATATACTGCCTTATTTTAATAACAAATGTTTATAATGACCACGTGTTAAAAAAATGTCATTTAGATAAATAATTATATGAGTAAAAATCTTACTTAAAATTAACATCTAATGAAATTATTTGTGAAAGCCTTCAACTCAACATTAAAAATATATGGTTGGGTTGTAATTTGATTAATCTCAAATTGATAATAATTATGAGTCAAAGATTATTTTTTAGGTGTTACACTTACCAAAAAAAATTAATAAGAAAAGAGGTTAAAAAGTGAGAAGATCAAAATAATAAATTACATTCACCATTCCTCTCCCAATAACAAATACTTACAATAATATTATTAATATCGAATACAAAACTATTCAAATGATTGATGCTTCTCCCTAATCACATGCTTTCATCTTCAAATTTTCATGATTTATTGAGTGCTCCTTACCAACATAAGAATCTAGGTTTTATTTTATTTTATTTTACAATGGTTTTAATTGAAAGAGAAATATCTAATTGGTATAGTGGGTTAAAATTAAAATTTTGATTTTTTTAAGATTAGAATTTAATTTCATTTTTTAAATCTTTTCAATGTATAATTTTAATAACCTATTTTATTATTTTATGTATCAATTATATTATAATTTATTTCATTATTTATTTTAATTATTTCAATATAAAATAATATAATTTATATATAAAATATATTTTTTATCATACATTATTTTTTATAAAATTTTTATTATATATTTTAATCATTATTTAAATAAAATTTATAAATAATAATTATTTTTTTAATAATAAAAATAAAATAAAAAACTTACTTTAACACATAATCACCTTAATACTTATTAATAAAAAATAGAATAAACTTAATCTTTCCAAAAGACTTAATTTATACTAAATGTAATACAAAATAAACTTAATGTTCCAATTTGTTTTAATTTTAAAATACCTTTTTTGTTTTAATTTAAAATCAAAGGTTTATAGAAGTGGAGGAAAAACTAAATTTATGGAAATGGTCAAAGAAGAGGTGCAAAAGAATGCTGAAAGGTTGCTCCTCTTTCAAGATAATAGGTGCCAAATCTTGATATCCTCCTCATTAAACCGATGAAACCATTTCATGGCTACTCTCTAACAATGCGAATTAGTGCAAACTTGTATCTCATGAACCCTAATACATATTCTTACCTCTACTTTACATTGTTCAATCTTATTTTTTTAAAGAGAAAATCCTCTTAACGTTTATTGGTTTAATTAGGAAAGTTGTATAATTCACAAAGAATCTATCACCATCAATTTTTGCTACTAACAAAATCAAAATAGTTAGTCATTTTAAATTTATCTTTTTCATCTATATTTTATATTAAATATTTTTAAAGATTAATGTTTTTTATAATTCGTCAAAATTTAATTGATTTTTTTAAAAAAAAATATTGTGTGAATTACTCTTAAATTAATATTTTGGATCCACATCTATAATTTATTAATTAAAAAAAAATTATATAATATTTTAAAAAAACTTTTCATCAACATTTTTATTATTTAAATATTATATATATCATATATTTATAGTTAATTGATATAATTATATAATAGGTAATTTTTTTTTAACATTTGGAGAGATTGGAAGGTGTAATGACATGAGTATATTAACTATTAATTTTTTTTTAAATAAAAAAAAATTATATCCATTTTTTATTAATTTATTATATTAAAAATAATAAAAAAAACTTTATGATATTTCATTTTTTTATATATAAATAAAAATAAAATACATGAAATAAAATAACAATTAATCATATTATTAACTAATTAAAAAATTTATAATTTTTTTTACATTTAATAAAAAAATAATGACATATATAGTAAAATAATTAAAATTTTATAATTTTTTTTACATCCCATAAAATAATAATATATATGATAAAATAATTATATGTAATATAAAATTTATATATTTAAAAATTAATTATATTATTAAAGTTTTTTGAATTTTTTTTAATGATATATTAAAATTATATAATTATAGGGTTTTTATGTATATTTTTACATCTTTAATATTATAAGATTTTATGATTTATTTTATAAATTTAAATGAAATTTGTATATTTAAATATTAATCATATTATTATGTAAGAAAGATTTTTAGAATTTCTTTTACATACAGTAAAATAATTATATATATAATAAAATAATTATATGTATAATACAATTATATATATTATTATAATAGAGTAATTTTATTTTTACATTTCTAATGTTATATATTTTTTAAATTTAATATATTAAAATTATATAATTATAAAGTGATATGATTGTATTTGTAATATAATAATTTGATATTAAATTATTATATAATATAAATTTATTATAAGTTTTTAAATCTATGTAAAATATAGATATAAATATCATTATAAAGATAAGTCAAAATATATGTTAAGTACATCCAAAATGATATATATGATATAAATTTATCTAAAATTATGTTAATAGATAAAATTATTTTATATAAATTTATTTAAAATATATATTAATAAATAAATTTATTTAATAATATTTATATTTAATTTATTATTTAATCAAAATATTAAAAATGAAAGTCAAATAATAATTCATTTAGTATGAATGAGTTCCCTGATATAAATGTGATATATATAAATAAATTATAATATTTTATTATTCCAGATATAGGTTATAATAATATTTTATTATCCCAAGTTTTAATAATAATGAAGTTTTGCTTCTTCTGGATATAGTTCAGTGAGAGAAGCACATTTGTGCTTTTTTAAAAAAAAATTATGGACCTTAGAATATTAGTATAATGTCACAATTGTTACATTATCCATTAACATATAAATTTTCATAAATATCCAAAATGAAAAAACAAACTGGAATTGGGAAAATGAATATCCATCTTACCAAATAGTTTCTGCTTCGGAAATAGTTGAGCAGCTGAAGTAGCAGAATCTCAAGCGACTATCATAAAAACGAGGAGTAGAATATCTTAACTATAATTATTTCAAACAGTCACAACCATATGAACAGGTCGCTTTTTCGCAGCGGTTCAGAAAAACATATTCCTCTATTCTCAATACTACAAACTGCGGGTAGACGTGCAGCCGCTTATTATAACCATCCAACTTCCATTAAGACGATGAAGGAAAAAAAATCATCACCAACAGAATGTGATTTACCGGACGAGTTACGCTGCATAAAATCAGATTGTAAAAAATGGCGGTGTACGAATCCTCGCAATCTTCCCAGAGGACTCTGCCAATATCATATTGACAAAAGCAAAATCTCTTATGAAAAAAGAAAGGCCGCAAAGAAATTGCTCAGTAAAAAACAAGTCGAAGCAGAAAACATCAATATAAATAATATCGATGTTGAGAATGAGAAAAGCAACGCATCGACTACGGAAAACACGATTCTTATCCAGAAGTCAGTTGAATCTTATGAAAAAAGAATTGCAGTTCCAGTGCCTTCAACCCTTGAATTCAATACAGAAGAAAATAAATATATTGATGATGTATCATGGAGTGTGATTCAAAACATTGATCCAAATACTCTCTTTCCTATTAAAAATGACAAAAACAACATGACTTATATAAAAAATGCAGGCCTTATCCAGAAGCTTAATTCACAAAATATAGACGGTAGAACCCTAAAATCTACCACTTCAAAGAAGAGGAAAAAACAGTCTACTTGTTTACATTTTGAGGATGGTGCAGGTGGTAAGGAACTAGGGATCATTGAAAGATATGTGAAAAATGAGTGCAGGGTAAGGAATCCTCAAATAGCTGAAAAATTTAGTGCCTGAAAAACTTTATGAACTTAAAGATCTCTCAGAAGTTCTAACATGCGATAGTTGGGATCAATACCTTAGCCCTTCAGATAGATGTGATCTTCGTCTCCTTTTGCCTCAAGGACAGAAGAGCAATTGTGTGATAAAGTCTTTGCTTGATGGGGAGATTATGAGATTTGGAAGCAGCCCTGTTGCCAAGTGGGGGGAGAGTGTGTGTAAGGGAGAGCAAAGTCCTGATGTTATCTTGAAAAAGGAAAAGAATTTGAAATCTTCTCAATCACAATACTTCAAGGATCTTAAAGTCTATCAGGAAAACTACATTTCTAGAGCAGAGGCCTTCAAGGAGCTCTTTGAATCTTGCAATTGTGATGATAAAGAATTTTGCAAAGAGCTCATGAAAATGAAGAAGCAGCAGCAGGCAGAACCAAAGATAAGTGCAAGGGCCAAGAAAGCAAATCAGGGAAGAAAATGAGTAAAGATTTAGTCAGGCATATATCCTGTACTTGTATTAACTGATTGTCAGCAGACACTATTGTGTGTACTTTGAACATGAAGATTGTAGGATATGAAAATTGTTTATAAGCTGATGGTTTGATGTATTTTCAGTCATAGAATTATTGTAAAGTTCCAATAGAATTTGGTGATGGAAACTCACCAACAGGTTCTCCTATTGATATTCTATATCTTAATATGCTCACGAGTTATTGAGTTACTTCAGTCAAAATAAAAGTATTTTGAATGGGTGAAAGTTACATTGAATGAAGTCTTCACACACTAGTATTTTTTTTCACTCTAAAATTTATTATTTAATTGTTTAGATTTAAGGATATATAAAATTTAATAATTTATTATAGATATTTATTTAATGATTCATGTAACCTGTAAACTGATTAACTAAATTTGTTTGTTTTATTCCACTCTTTCACCTCTTTTCTTTATTTCACACACCTTAACTCATGTCCTCTTGAAATCTATAAATCTGAAATGGATAAGGGTTTAGTTTTGAGGTTCACACATATAGAGTTAGTTGCTAGCCAATGCTATCTCTTTTTAATTTGTGAGACTCAACTCCACTACTTTTGTTTTGCTTTAGAGTGTACAAGTTAGGTCAAAGTAAAGATTCAACTATACAACATATTTTGTCTTGCACATCTATGAAGTGAAGGTACTATTGTAATTAGGAAGACACAATGTGTAAGGATCAGAGAACTCAAACTGTCAAACCCTACAAAAACACACCCAATGGCATAGGAACAAGAATAAAGCATCCAATCTTGCATAAGATAAGATCGTACAAGTGTAGGCTCATTTGAGAGTAGTGCATAGGTCTAGAAACTTAGATGCAAGTCAAGTACAATATTACATAATATAAAATAGACTCAAATCTATAGAATAATCAAGGTGTGATACTTTATTATCCTTTTTATCAATTCATTGCTTTGCTTTGGCTTTTATTTGTAACACTTGGGCTTGTTTCCAGTACTTAACCTCTTACATCTAAATTATTTATTTAAGTTGTATATGTTTAGATTTAATTAATTACAACTTGTTTATACATATTTTATGTAAAAAATAGAATTAGAGTAAACACATGCAAAACCACTCTTACCTTTTCTACATAGACATGCGTGAGAAAAAATAATAAATTTTAAATAAATAATTCATTGCTAGTAAAATACCTTCTTTATCCCATGTATAAAATAGAAGTCCCATAGTTATATCATATCATTGGAGGTAAAAGGATGGATTGAGGTTGAAACCCTATGTGTAAATAGGTGACAAGTCTCCACATCCAAAAATGGATTATAATCACTTAATCATTGAGTATTATGAATTGAAGTTGAATTTGTGTATTTATCAGATGTCATACCCTTATTCCTATATCATTATTAATAAGTTGTGTACACTTAAATGTGAAAATTATAAAATAATGTAACAGTAAGAAATATAGAACATTGACTCTCCCTTAAGATATAATGAGGTGCATAAATTACGGTGAAATAAATATCTCAGTCGGATGGATAAAATTGCCGCTATAAGACAATGCTATGAAGGTAAAAACATGGTAATGTGGTGCGCTTTTATATAAAAAATTATACATATCTCTCTAAATTTTAGATGTTATATTACAACTTCAAGTTTTTAGAAATGATACATTTGTCTATAATTTTTTAAAGGTGTAAAAAATGAAATATAGGGTTTTATAGTAGATTATAAATGCATTATTTTCACTTCACAAACACTTTTTTTTATAGGGCTTATCATTGTATTAATCTTAAATATTTTATGCTTTCACAGTCCATATAAATCAGTCACAACTCTTTTGGAATAATTGTGTTCCTATTTATTGCTTAGTTGTTCCAAAAGAGCTGAAATTAATTGTATTAATATTCATAAGTGTATGCTTCCCCATGTCTTGATATCAAGGTGGGATGACTTCTAAAAATTCTTGAGAAATGAGTCATGGGTTATCCTTCTCACTATCACCTTCAATTCACCATCATATCAACAACACATCTTCCCTCCTTAACCTAATTATCATCGATCAGACATCCCCATTAACTATACTTATCTGATGTCATTGACTTAGTTGATGTTGTCTTGTAATATTCATTATTTTGGACAATGCCATCGACCTGAATGCGACATCCTTATCCTATAATGCATCTAGGCATATGTGTGGCTGACTTGTGGCTTACACACCTTCATATTATCTTGTTACATTTCTTTATGTTCTTAGTATGGTTAGACTATGAAATAACCTTGGATAAGTAAAGTATATATATGAGGTAGTGGTTAGTAGTTTATCATCACATTATGAAGTTTGTTTCTATTTCATTTTTATGAAAGTTAGCCCCTCAAAGTGGCCCATTCATAATAGTCAAGTATTTTGATCTTTCAACAATTGTTTTTGTGGATCTATTTATTCCACTCTTAATTATATGATATATAATTTTATAGTTGCGAATCATCTAAGTAATTTCATTACAAGTGGTATCAGAGCTTTGATTTAGACAAGTTTATGCAATAGTGTTTTTTTAGGTCTGGAATGTTGAGCACTAGAAGGCTAAAAAACATAACTTGTGATTTGGGAGGAATTAAATTTTTTAATCACTGTAGTTTTGTTTATGAGGTTTATTTACAAAAAATAATAAATAATTTTTGAATAAAAAAAAGTTTAGAATTTTTTTTACCTTGTGAAAATTAGTAGTCATTGAATTCATTTCTGTGAGATAATCAGAATGGTATATTCTACCAGTACACTTTTCTAGGATAAGAATTTTCACCCTTATGCACATTATCAATCATTGTATTTGTCTTGATAAGGCAATTGTAATGTTATCATCTATCAATACATTTTTTTTCAAGTCACAACCCTCCTAGGGTTTGTGCATGGACGAGGATAACACTCATGGTTATGGGAAAGGACAAAAAATGCCTAAAAATCTTGATAAAGATGACATGGATTCAAAAACTTTTGATATGAGATTTTGGAATTAGTTCAACAACTTAAGTCAGATTTGTAGGGCATGGTGCAAAAAGATAATCTTGATGCGGTTAAAAGGGACCTCACAGGGTTGAGAGGGGACTGAATAACTTTCAAAATCAATTGTAACAAATCACTAGGAAATTGGCTAACATTTCAACTCAACAATTGTAAAACATCCTTCCACCACTCTAGTTTGGTTCTTCTCCTGCAAACAATCATAATGCCAACCATGGTACAAAGTTGTTGTTTCCAAAAGTGGACCTATGCAAGTTTGATGGTAATGATCCATTCACATGGATTACTCAAATTGAAAATTTATTTGATCTACATTAGACTCCCTATTCAAAAAAGGTGGTCATGGCCTATCTATATCTAGAACATGAACAATTTATTTGGTATTTCTGGTTGTGTGCTCAAAATATAAAGAAGGGTCTCTTTTTTTCCTCATCTGTATTTTTTGAAGAGTTTCATATCTAATATCACAATAATGTCTTAGAAAACTACTTTATCCAACTAGCTAAGTTGTGCCAAACTAGGATGGTAAATGATTACATTCATTAATTTTAGAATCTCTCCTTATATGTGGTAGACATCATTGAGGAAAATATGACTAACCTATTTTTAGATGGCCTCAAAGATAACATCTAATTAGAGGTTCACATGTTTCATCCTAGTAATGTATCTAAATCCATACCAAGGGCATGTTTGGCTAAGGAAAAAGAGTTGATCAAATAAATACCATTCACTAATCTACATGAACAAAGCTTCCCAACACCATCATTTCCATAGCCTACCAGATTGACACCTCATCAAGTTGAAGAAAAGTGTGCAAAAGGTTTGTGTTTTAGATGCCATATAAAATGGAGTAAAGGACATCGATGAAATGAAAATAAGTTATTCTTACATTGAAGGCAAATAAGATGATGAAGCTTCATTGGTAGGTTTGGAAGAAACTGAGGATGAATATGAAGATTCTCAATCTACTTGAAATAACCCAACTAGTTCACACTAATTTTTTTTGACAATTTCATGAGAAGAGTTTAATTTAGAAACTTAATTTAAAACTCATAAGTCTTAAGAGTGCACTTGATGACCATTTAAAAGGAGTATTTCCAATTTTAAACTCATCAAGGAGTAAGTATTGCTATTAACTTGCTATAATAACTTTAGAGCACTAAAGATCCTAATCCTTAAGAATAACATTAAGGTAATCCTAACCAAATTGATAAGGAGGTTATATAGAATAGAATGAGAAATAATTTAGCTCTTTATTCCTTATTAGGATAAGGGTTCCATCATAATTACAAGTATTATTACACAAGTTACACTGAGCATTAGAAAAATATTTGATAGAATGCTTCACTTAACCAAGAAAAGGAAATGATTTAAGAATACTACTTGTTATTGATTTACACCCAACATGTTTGTAAGGAATAATCTAATTTATAGGATTTACTTGTTTTCTATAATTCATAATTGGATTAAAAGAATAAAACTCCAAAAGTGATTCAAAATCCACTACTTATCCATAAACTAAATAGATTGGGTTCCAATTATCATTCAATTCCAAGTGGATAAAATATAACTTCCATGTTGGTGATGTAACAAGACATTCATAAACATTATGATCTATGAGAAGGGTGAATAAAAGCTCAACCAACATGAGGAATCAAAGTTAGGGTATTCACCTAACCATTCCTTTGTCAATAAAGTTTGGGTTTTTTATTTCCTTCACGGTTTGAATTCTACTTTGAGATTGATAAGATAGTTCAACCCCAATTTGCATAGATCAGTCATTTATTATATGAAAATAAAGGTTATTGAATTAGAATCACAATCCTTCTTGGATTGGTTATCTAGACCAACTTTAACAAGTTGCTAAATGATCCTTTTAAGAAATAATAAACATATTACACCACCTACTTCTTAAGCTAAATGGAGTATAGGAAACCATTGAAACTTACAAGTTCATTTCCCATCTAGGAAACCTTTGAAACATAAACTTAGATGATGAACTTATAATTGAGGATAATATTTCTTTAATGGTTTTAAGTCACTATGACTCATTATGGAAAAGTAGTAGTCATTAACATGCAAGACTTCCTTCCTAAACAATTATTTCAGCCATAATATAACAAGTATGAAATCATTAACTCAAAAGACTCCATTTTACTTTGAAAAATAAATGAATAAATAGTATATAGCTCCATAGCCACTTTTAGATCTAAAAAGGGTTATACTAGCCAGTAATGAAGCCTCTTACTATGACTAGAAGATTTTCATACTAGCTGAAGAAGCCATAAATTTTACATGCATGAATATACCCTTAATTTAATTGGAAAAACATTGGTATATTAAATAACACAACCAAGCTTAAGAAAAATCAATATAACTATGAATAACCAAACAAGACCACTTGGAAAAAATGCATTCTCATAATTACAGAATTTATCTCTTTTTATTCCAACATCTAAGTATTACAAAATTTCCTTGAAGAACAAAGACATTTTCAACATTTATTTCAAATCCAAATACCCATTTGGTTTAAATTTGAATGGACCATACAATAATGGAAATGTCATAAAGTAGACACAAATGATTGGAGAACTATACAACTTCTAAATTCAATTAGGATGTCTATCCATTACACTGTTGATTTTAATAAAAAATAACGAGATTCTCCACTCAACTGTGAGCACAAACAAGATCCAAACAAAAGACCAACTGCACAAAATGATCACCTTATAGTTATTTAAAACATGTTAAGGCCCATGTTAGCACATGATTAGCAAACCATCTTCCTCTTAAAAATACTAATTTAAATAATAACATGATAATTATTTTAATTGAAAATGTAGGGTAATAAAAATGATTCTACTTTACAGGTATAGGGTAGAGTTATCACTTATGTACCAATACATCTATCATCCATCCTTATGATGAAATGTGATTCTAGAATCCATTAAATATTTAATATAGTATAGTTATTAATAATACACATACAAGTTAAATTTTAGCTTATACAGATGTTATGAGTATCCCTCTTATTGTTGTACCATGAGTGTTGCCTTACCTATAATCATTTAGTTATCACATCATATAATTGGGGACATTACAACCTGATATTTTTTTGCCAAATGTTTTACCTGACATTAATTTCATACCACATTCATTACTATTTACAATAGAATGTGCATTCATTTGACTCCAACTTGATAATTCACTTGGATGTATATATTTATTAAACAGTGATTTTCATACTCTTCTTTACTTATAATCCAATGCCAATGTAACATAAACATAATTTAGAACCAACATCTATCATATATCTTAACAAAAGCTAATTAATGATCATTAATAATTAATATATTGTTATCTGCATAGTATCCTTTTAACAGTAGGAATTAAATTCCAACCATTCAAAGGAACCATCTTAGATATCACGAACAGTATTCTATGTGTTAAGAATCACTTAAGGTTCATTTTTGACCAATTTCCATACATGGATAAAAAGATAGATTCAATCAATCAATAACAAGTTCAATACCGAAATACATAAATAAATACACTAGTCAACCCATACTCAGAAATTTACACAATACAAAGAAATAACATTAACAAGGGAATATAACAAGTTCAAGTGTTCCCTTCTCATTGCCTCAAAGTCACAGGCACCCTCTTAATTAAAATCCAATTTGAAAATTCTTATTCTTAACACCTATCTCAACACATGGTTTTAAAACAATCAGCCAAAATGATAATGACAACCCACAATAAGGAGCAAGAACATAGCCTTTTCCAACCAACCACCAAAAAGAGGCAACTAGCCTTCAAAGCCAAGGAGTATGCATTCACCCAATGATTCAACAAGTTTTTAAGAAACATTTGAGGTATAATTCAAGATTCAATGAAATAAACAATAAACCTCAAACCAACATGTGATGATCCGATGTCGGGCCCTGCTGGACGATACCCCAGTGGTCAGGGGTGATCCCTTGGTCGGTCGATTTAAAAGAGTCAACGGCACTACCTATTCCAAGGAATTGCCTCAACGGTCCTTCGGTGACTGGACATATAGGGGTCTGGAAGAGGACCCAAATCATCTTGAGACTTTTGGTGTGATGGCCAGTCCTTAGTGGTATCAGAGTCAAGGTCTTGAGGTTGAGACCTGCGGAGCGTGGTGGGCTATGATGATTCAATGTTAGGCCCTACTGGATGATACCCCAGTGGTCGGGGGTGATCCCTTGGTCGGTCAGTTTAAAAGAGTCAACGGCACTACGTATTCCAGGGAATTGCCTCAATGGTCCTTCAGTGACTGGCCATATAAGGGTCTGGAAGAGGACCCAAATCATCCTGAGACTTTTGGTGTGACGGCCAGTCCTTAGTCTGTCATGTCCCCTCTCTAGTACGACATGACACTTTACATGGATTTGCCTATTCCAGACTCTCGTAGGCAGATGGTGGTGATGAAAGAGTCATTTTTGCATTTATTTGGCGATTGGATGGCTCATTATGCTCTCGAAGAAATTATATTTATTTATTTGGGGCCAAAATGTTATATTTTTAAATTTAGGTGCACTTTTTATTTTATTAAATTACTTTTTATTTAAAAAATATAATGATATTTTACAAGATGTATTACGGATACTTCTAGAAGTTTCCAAAAAGTGCATAAATAGACCCCATGGGTCTCTCATTTGGCATCCATGTTTATTTTCTCATTCGAGTTTTCTTGAGCATTTGCGGGACTTGATAGTCTGCAAATATTCAACAAAAATCCTTGAGAACAATACCTCTCAAGAGATTGCATAACTGAGGAAGTGGAAGATCTTCTGAAGGGTTGCACATTGGAAGTGGTCTTTAGCCATTTCATGTTGAGCCTCATTGAGTATTCAGGTTCAGTTCGAGAATTGAACAATTTTAGCGTCCCTTGGTAAAGCAATTATATCATTGACCAATTTGAAAGATTCTCAGGGATATAATATTTTATATATATTTTGTTTACAATCCGTATAGGTACGACCTGTACCCATAGTAAGGTACAGACAGGGTTAGGCAGATTTAAGGCAAATTTCATAATTGGCATACCTGGGCAAACTTATTCCAGGAGAGTTTTTGACAGCCGCAAAAGCCAGAGAAAGACAACGGCATTATGATGAAGCCAAGCACAATTTTTGTTTTGCTTTTTTAGTCATAAGAGAGCACCTACCTTCAGGTCAAATATATTTGAGGCATGGACTTTGCTGAGTGCGCCAAATACTAATCCTGACACCTGCCTCGATAGCTTATCAACTCAACAGCCAACGGCAACATCGGGTTTGGGAAAAAGCACTGCCGAGTCTTTTTTTGATTCAAGGTCATCATGTCATTTTAGTAGGTGGAAGGTCACATGCTACAATTTAAACATTTGAAGATTACCGCTTGTAACAAACCACGTTTCCATTCTATTTCATGTGCGCCATTATTTTCTACTCGATGTCTATCCAAGACAATATAGGAGATTCAGCAGAGGCATAAAGGACTATTTATGACCAATGCTGGAATTTTTACAACAACACAGAGGTTTACTTCCAGTAGATACGATAAGTTGTATTGTGATTGTTGCAGTAGAGTTAAAAGTGCCAAATGCTTTATAAACCCTGAAAGTTGTAATCAATTGTAATCAGTTACATCTCATGAATATAGATTGGGCACTATTTTGCATATCTAAATTGAGTAAATTTGTCGCTTAACCATTTCTACAATTAGGCATTTATTTTCAGTAGTATAGTTGTTTGCTCACCAACTGTTTGATGAAATTCCCTAGTGCAATATCAGTGTTTTAGTGATCCTATTAGTAAGGGTCATTACAGTGGTATCAGAGCCATCATCCTGCCATCTTGTGATCAGTTAAACAACAGATGAGTGAGAGAGAAATCAGATATCATAGCAGGGAACATCAGAGACAACAAAATCAGAATCCTCAGATTGAAGGGGATACATTCTCAGATGTATTGAGAGAAAGAGATACTGGCAAAATAGTTCAAAATATGGCAGAAGATGATAGGGATGTAAGAGATGAAAGGAAATTTGATACCATGCTTGATATGATGTCATGCCTATTAGGAAAATTGGATCAACAAGCCATTCCAGATCAAAATCATCAACACACAGCTGAACATAGTGGAGTTAATGAGGAAAGGTCAATACAACACGCTGGAAACACTAGAGGATCAGCCTCTAGGCCTCTTTTTCCCACCTTTACACCAAGATAAGAACCATTACATGATGCTCTGGCTACTCCATTTGGAGAAGAAGCTAGACAGGCCTACTTGGAGTATACCACTCTCCCTCCTGAAATGAGAGAAATATGGACATTTGATCAATTCATGAATCAAAGAAATAAGATAGGAGGAAGAAATGATCACCATGCTCCAAAGAATGACTATCAACAAGCACTGGGTAAGATTTCCATGCCTTACTATGATGGAATTAACAAATGTACAGCTAGGTCTTGGGTTCAAAAGCTTGATAATTATCTCTCTTTGAGACCAATGCCTGAAGAGGATGCCATAAGATTTGTCACACTACATCTTAAAGGAACTGCTCACGAGTGGTGGTATCATGGGTTGGTCACTCTTGGACAAAACCTTAGCACTACAAATGAGGAGTTTACCAACAGGCTATTGGAAAGGTTTGATGTCAAAGATCCTGAGGTGAGTTTCTGTGAATTGGCACAACTAAAACATCATGGTTCCCTTGATGCTTATATTAATGACTTCCAGAAGCTAGCAGCAATGGTGCCTGATATTTCAGAGTGGAGGCTAGTCATGTTATTTACAGAAGGGTTGACTGAACCACTCAAAGGGTGGGTTAAGGCCTTCAATCCTCTCACATTTCAAGAAGCTATGAAGAAAGGCCGTAGTATGGAACTTGCAGCATCGGTAAACAGGTTCGGTTCAAAGGGCTCTTCATCAAACAAATATAATAAAGAGGAATTCAACAAAGGTAAAGAGAAGGATGATGACACGAAAGACAAGTCAGCTGCACCTTTGAATAAGGAGACGCTTAATGACCTACGTAAGAAGAAGTTATGATTCTAATGCAAGGGTCCCTATGAGTTTGGACATGACTGTCCTATGTGGCCTAAGGGAAAGGCCAACAGGATGATGTGGGTTTATTACGAGGGCTCAGATTTAGACAGCTCAGAGTACCATGATCCTGATGATGCAAAGCAAGAATAGGAGGTAGATAATGCTGAACAAAAGGAGGAACTAGAGTTACATTTACAGGAGGCATGTCTATCTAGTATTTAGAGAGAGGGTGCTTTCAGACTTAAAGGTGTCTTGGCAGGACAAAAGGTTATTACACTCATGGATACTGGTGCCATGCACAACTTTATTGATGCATGCTTCATTGAGAGGTGTGGAATCACCACTGAGGAGTTTGAGGGACTAAAAGTTAAGGTGGCTGATGGATATACTCTTCGATGTGACAGGATGGTACGTGATCTACCTCTAAGCCTGAACAACTATGAGTTCAAGGTAGATTATTATGTGGTCAACATGGGTGACATGGACATAGTGCTTGGGATGCAGTGGCTACATTCATTGGAGGAGATTACCCTGAGACTTAAGGATATGGAGATGCAGTTTGAGGTAGATGGTAGAACACATGTGCTGAAGGCTATTCGTAATAGTGATGTTAGGAATATTACACTTAAGAGGATGGAGAGGCTAGCCAGGCATAATGATATAGAGTGGGCAGCTATTTGTACCTTGATGCCTACACATGAGGAGCAACACAAGGCTAAATATCATCTTGATGAGAAGGCATACATCAAGATTCCACCAGGCAGACTGCTAGATAGAGTGCATAATGTATTCCATGTATCACGCCTCAAGAAGGAATTGGGTCAGAATGTGGTGCCTTCTACAGTGTTACCTCCCTTGGATAATAAGGGGAAGTTAATTCTAGAATCCATCTTGGATAGCAGAAAGAAGCAGCTTCACAGGCGAGTGATCAGAGAGTACCTGATTAAGTGGAAGGATCTATCCATTGAGGATGCTACTTGGGAGGGTGAGGCCATTCTGCAGCATCCGTCATTGAGATTGCTTGAGGCCAAGTAATTTCAGGAGGGGTGGACTACCATGTCCCCTCTCTAGTATGACATGATACTTTACGTGGATTTGCCTATTCTAGACTCTCGTAGGTAGATGGTGGTGATGAGAGAGTCATTTTTGCATTTATTTGGTGATTGGATGGCTCATTAAGCTCTCGAAGAAATTATATTTATTTATTTGGGGCCAAAATGTTATATTTTTAAATTTAGGTGCACTTTTTATTTTATTAAATTACTTTTTATTTAAAAAGTACAATGATGTTTTACAACATGTATTATGGATACTTCTAGAAGTTTTTGAAAAGTGCATAAATAGACCCCATGGGTCTCTCATTTGGCATCCAAGTTTATTTTCTCATTCGAGTTTTCTTGAGCATTTGTGGGGCTTGATAGTCTGCAAATATTTAGCAAAAATTCTTAAGAACGATACCTCTCAAGAGATTGCATAACTGAGGAAGTGGAATATCTTCTGAAGGGTTGCACATTGGAAGTGGTCTTCAGCCATTTCATGTTAAGCCTCATTGAGTATTCAGGTTCAGTTTGAGAATTGAACAATTTTAGCGTCCCTTGGTAAGGCGATTGTATCATTGACCAATTTGAAGGATTCCCAGGGATATAATATTTTATATATATTTTGTTTACAGTTTGTATAGGTACGGCCTGTACCTATAGCAAGGTACGAACATGGTTGGGCAGATTCAAGGCAAATTTCATAATTGGCATACCTGGGCGAACTTATTCCAGGAGAGTTTTTGATAGCCGCAGAAGCTAGAGAAAGACAACGGCATTATGATGAAGCCAAGCAAATTTTTTGTTTTGCTTTGTTAGTCAGAAGAGAACACCTACCTTCAGGTCAAATATATCTGAGGCATGGACTTCACTGAGTGTGCCAAACACTAATCCTGACACCTGCCTCGATAGCTTATCAACTCAATGGCCAACGACAACATCGGGTTTGGGAAAAAGCACTGCTGAGTCTTTTTTTGATTCAAGGTCATCACGTCATTTTGGTAGGTGGAAGGTCACATGCTACAGTTTAAACATTTGAAGATTACCGCTTGTAACAAACCAGGTTTCCATTCTATTTCATGTGTGCCATTGTTTGCTACTCAATGTCTATCCAAGACAGTATAGGAGATTCAGCAGAGGCATAAAGGACTATTTATGAACAATGCTAGAATTTTTGCAACAACACAGAGGTTTACTTCTAGTAGATACAGTAAGTTGTATTGCGATTGTTGCAGTATAGTTAAAAGTGCCAAATGATTTGTAAACCTTGAAAGTTGTAATCAATTGTAATCAGTTACATCTCATGAATATAGATTGGGCACTATTTTGCATATCTAAATTGAGTAAATTTGTCACTTAACCATTTCTACAATTAGGTGTTTATTTTCAGTAGTATAGTTGTTTGCTCACCAACTATTTGATGAAATTCCCTAGTGCAATATCAATGTTTTAGTGATCCTATTAGTAAGGGTCATTACACAACAAATTTTAGAATTATGTTACTTGGAGAACATCCCAAGTATTTTATTCAGTTTAAGGAACTTTTTTAGTATTTAGAGAATGCTCATACAATTAAATCAAACCATTCTAACAATTTTTAACACACTCTTCTATTCTAACAAACATCCAAGGGATTGAGTAAAAAAGGAGCACATTTCATAATAGATAGAATATTACATATAACCAATAAAAATCACCAAAGTAAAGAGAACTTAGTTCATTACTCTTTTAAATGATTACCTTCAACTGCTAATAAAATTCAATAAAATAAGGGTACAACTTAAGCATACAAATGGCTATGTACAACAAATAATACACATCTAAATCTTTTAAAATATAATCCCAAAGTCTATGGGTAGTTGTGCATAACTTAAAAATAATCATGAACACATCATCATCATAAGGGTTTGAAACACCACACCCCAACATAAAAATTCATCATTTATCAATTTGACAGAATCA